>JAKSZP010013368.1:0-131898 GCA_022478985.1 Massospora cicadina
TGGGGAAAATCAAGATTCAAATGCAACTACCATCAAGAATAAAACAAACCAAGCTGTCAAATTGGGTTCTTGAACCTAGTTTCCAACTAACATGGGTCTGGACTGCTTAGCTGAATTTGTTTTGGGCTCATTATTCAAATTTATTTTTTGTCATGTGCATGCATTTGCTATGGTGGTGACGTTTTGTATGTACAGCAGGTCCCATCCAAGGCCAAGCCATATAGAGATGAGCCCAGTTGGTGGGGAAGGGGTTGACCACCTTCATACCTGTTAAAATGGGTGTAGGCTGGATGTAATGTCAGGATCTCAGCAATTTTGGGGTATTTTGTGCAACTTTTTCACTTCCTGACAAACTCTTTGAATATTCTTCACCAACTTGATGGAAGAGGCCCTGTAAGGGGTCTGCAACTCCTATAAGGTATGCTGTTACCCATCTCTCATCCACTGCATGAGCTAAATTGCTCTGGGAGGTGAGAGCCACAGGTGTTGGCTTTCAGCCCTTTTTTGAGCGGAATGAAAATTAATCCCAGTCCAGATGGAGCTTTCCTTCCTAAGACTTACAAACCCACTCAGCATTTCCAAAAATCTAAAAATCTAAATGATTTTCATATTTTTTTACTTTTATGAAACTGAACCAGAAAATTTGAAAACAGAGCCCAAACTGTCATGGCTTGAGGTCATGATTGAGGGTACCAACTTTAAAGATAAAGCTGGTCGTCAGGAGGCCAAAAAGTTTAAGTTAGTGGGCCTTCCTGACCTCAAATATGCCCTGGACCAACGCTGGGTTCAGGTGATATGCCCAGGTTGGTCCTGAGGAATGTGCGTGATGCTTGGCCCTGCTTACAGAAAGAGCATTAAAACGCACTAGCTGTATCATAAATACCAATAGTTTGATTTGGTTGCCTGGAAAATGGGTTTTCAAAACCCATTCAATTTTTGATATTGCAAGATTGGGTCAGCTTTGCCTACAATCAATAACTTGAGTTTGGTCAATTTCAAGCTACAATACCCTGGCCAATGGTAGGGTGCACCTAGTGGTTTGCTTAGGCTTAGCACCATTTTCCCCAATTGACAATTTGCCCCCTATTGTTTAAATATATTTCTACAAGACTAACTTTCCTTGTTTGTCAACTTCTTATTAATAAATCCTATATTAGTTTACATTTTTAGAATATGGTTCCTAAGGTGAACCTGTGTGCAAACCATCTCAAGAAGGTCTCTAACAGTGTTGGTTGGAGTATTTTAACTAATTTACTGCATCTTGTGCACCGCTGGGTCACCCTGATATCCTTCAGACCAAAGCACCAAAGCACTCCTGCACCAATCTTCACTTGGTTGTAGACTCCACATTGGAGTCCAACCAAGGTTTGTTATTTATATGCTATCTCTTAGTATATAATGCGCTGCACACCCTTGCCCTGGGTCCCTTTTGCTCTGGCATCCTCCATGGTGCCCTGTTTACCATCTTGCTAATGACTATTTCCCTGGTGGTGTGGCTGTGCATTTGACACCACCTTGCTGAGAACAGGAGAGTTACAGACACTCTTCTTACACAAAGGTCACCAAATGCAAAATCAGGAAGATTAGTCATCCTTCTTGCCTCTCCCACCCTAGGGAGATGCCCCTTTAAGACCCACAGTTGCCCCATTGCAACCATTTGGTTTGCCATGGGGCCCATGGTATGTTCATAAATTTTTATTTCTCTCACAAAAAACATAGGGCATCCCTTCTACAAGTAATCAAAACTGCTATGCTATAGGCATTCTGTGCTTTTCACTGGTCTGTTACATACCCAGATTGAAAGCCCAGTCTTACTTTAATCAGCAGGTTCCATGACATTCACCATGAAACCATAGGTTTTCAAAAGTTCTACAACCTTCTTAATTTTTAATGTCCTATTCTTTAAATCTTCTGGACCTTGTTCTTTATGATATCAGGTAACAAGCTATATTAAAAACTATATTAAGGATCACTTTGGACGTTGTCTCATCTTAACATTAAATGCCTTGCCATTTACTACCCTTTGTGCCATAAGACTTAATGGAAAAGATCTCCTGAAGCTCAGTTTTCATGACACTTACCATTTATCCCCTTAGATATAATAATGGAATCTTAGACATTCTCTCTAGAAAGTGAAAAATCAGCTCTTAGGAAAAAGCCTTCACCACACTTTTAAGTGCAACCAATATATGATTTATGCTATTTTGGTGCCCCTAGTGGGGTTAGATATATATTCTAGGTATTCAGGTGGTTAAACATATAATAAGCAGTACATACCACACTGCTTATTTCTAGTACATCTTCAATTAAATGATGCACTATATGCATACATCTCTCACGGAAGCTATCATGTAGTGAATATCTAATGTTTTACTCAACTACATCAGGCATCTACATTATAGCATTATTAGGTCTGGAGTGGTTATGTGATTTAAGCCCTTCCAAAAAGCATTAGATAAATTTTCTTATAAGGGTAATTTTACTAAGGTGTACTCAATACTAAGAATTTCTTTTCAAAGATCAATTACAGAACATTGGTCTACCAACCTTACATAAGATGATTTAACTTCAGCATTTACATGATGCTTATATCATAAATACTCTACATCTATCTCTAAAAAGTTTCTAAGCCAATTAGACAATCATTTCCTATGCTCTAATTGTGCTCTTGTAACAAATGGAACTGCCCAGATTCTATTTGCCAGATGCCTGAATTTTCAGCGGAGTAAATTGATGCCAAAATAGGTTCAACAGCTGAGTTGGACCACTGAGGTAAGCTGGGATGGTTTAATACCAACCCATCTTTAACTCTCAAAATTTGGGGAAATCTCAGATATTTAAAAAGAATAACAGTTAAGCAAGGATGAAAATCCCCAAAGTAACCTTTATTTTTTATTTAATGTAATAAAATCAAGTGAGGCATCTCCAGCATTTCTCTGGAATTGAAAGTGTAACAAGGAAAAGACAGAGCAACTGGGGAGGGCCAATGCCCCAGAAGCTCAAGGGTTTTGTTTTTGTGAAAAAACCTTGTTGCACCCAACGCTCAGGTAAGGCATGAGGCCAAAACAGCCAAGAAAAGTGCAAAAATTCCAAACTGAGGTTCAGAAAGATGGGGGCTTGACCTTTCAAAGGTCGCACTTTGGGAAGCCCTCTCCTGACCATGCTTGAAGCTCATTCAAGCCTAAAGCATAGCTTGGAGCAGCAAAACCCTGGTTCTGAGCCACCCTTAGTTGGAAATCCCTCAGGCATTTTGACTCAAAATATGGAATCTGAATTTTGAGTCACTATGAGACAAACAGTTTGGAATGTTTCATCACAGCTCTGTTTCTATTTTACTACTTCAAATTTATTTTATTTGAGGTGGGCCAACCTGGGGGTGATACTGCACTGATTAATGGGAAAATGAATGAATAGAAAAGGAAGATAAAATCTGGAAAACCTCCATGCACAACGTATGATAGGCCAGGAACTCCATGGACCACCTTTGCTATTTGCTATCTCAGTTTGGGCATTGGTGTGCAATGCCAACACAGTCATAATTGTCCCATACCCAAAGTTCCTGTACTAGAAATAAACTTGGGGAGGCAGCAGTAGAGGTCCCTATTCTACCACTGGGGTATCCTTCCCACTTCTAGTTTACTACTTCAAAGGCTGATTATAATTACAAGTAGTCACCTCTCTGGCATTAGCAAAGTCTAAATTAATAGTATAACTGGTTTAAGAGAACGGATTGTAGCCCAAAGTTCATAAACTATGAGCTTCTCTAATTGATATTCTCAATTTAGTAACTCTCCTGATAATTGTAACTGCTATATACTATAAAAGTTATAGAAGCATCAATATTATTATCTAACTTTTAAGCGTTTTGAATTACTAGCAACTATTTTTTGTCTATCATATAATCATAAAGTTTTGGCCAATCTGTAAATAAATAATAGAATCCATCTGTAAAATCCAATTTTTAAAACAGATTTCTTTCATTTTATACATTAATGTGTTCAATATCTAAATATCTTATATGCTGCTTCTTTTACTTGTGCCAAATTTAGGACATCTAGTTGTGATTTGATTTATCAGCTTACTCTATTATCAATAAAAACTTAAAAGATTATAAGAAACTATATGATTTTTAAATAAACATTGTTATATCATAGCAAAGTATACCCGAGTAGATAGCTGACTTTTAAACAACTATTATATATACTATAAAGCTAGCTAAGGAAAACTACTTGAGCTAAATTAAAAGGATTTAGCATATAGATCTTATTAAGCCTATCATTTTTAGAAACATTATACTCAAAAGTTTTTAAATATATTTATATTGATGAAGACTAATGTATAACTTTAATATTAATAATTATAGGACAATAAGAAAGTTTTGCTCGTTAAAAGTATCAATAACCTTGTCCGTCTGACTATGGTATACTATTTTACTTTATGAATATCAACATATGTACTTATGAACCACCCTTTGTCCATCAATAAGCTTGACTGCTATTAACTAGTCGGAATTTTAATATGTTATTGACATCTTTATACAAATCTATATGTGATTTAAATCGGCTTATTTAAATAGATTTGAATCAAAATGAATTAGCTACATGATAAAGTATATAACTGCAATTTAAATAAGACATAAATATGAAAGTAAAGTTTATCAATTGGTTAACAGAACATTTATCTAGTAATCCTAGTTTACTACATTGAAGAAGCAAAATCTTTTGAAATTGGTATTAAATAATACCAAGGTTTATCATTTAACCACTTTTTCATATTAAATATATTAGGTTTTAGTAAAGAAACTACAAAGCCTTTGTACCATGACAATTCACTTTAAAATTTAAAAAAGAAGCAATAGATTCTATAATATAAAAGCGTTAAGCGATGAGAAAATTTATCAGTTGCGTTATTATAAGATTTCACTCTTATTCATGGAAACAAGAATTAGACTTGAGTACTTGCATAGGTGAACTCTTACTATTTTTAAGTCATAATAGTAATAGCTCAAGTAACAATTCAAAAAGAAATTTATATTTTTCTAACTCTTTTACTAAATCTTTTCAATTTTGATTTACTCATCCAATTCACCATAAATTGCAACAAAATTTATTGTTTTGCCGCTAGATCCAAGGTCAGCTTATTCATAATAAAAACATAAAAACAAATTACGTATCTTTATTTTTATTTGTAAAGAAAGGCTTAAAAACTAAAATAGGATGCCTATACATTATTATATCTTTTTTGTCTGGGAACGCTTGCAGGTACCATGAATGCGTAAAATAGGCGGTGGTTGTCAAATTGCAAATTACAAAAAACAGAGATAGCCACAGATTTAAGGGTTGAAATTTTGCAAGAATTAGAAACGAGACATATATTACAATCTCAAAGAAGTAATGTGGAGATGAGCAAGTTTTAAAGAAACTCCCAACTGGCAAAGAATATTCCATTCTGGCACTCGTTCGCAAGCTAGCGAGGATCTTATGTGTTTTGAATTGGCAGAAAGATGCCCAGATGAATAAACTCAAAGATACGAAAACAGCAACCACATCGATCAATTTAGCAGCTAGTTTTATCTCAACGCTGTTAGCTATTACAATAAGGCAAAAGTAATGTCCTAAGCCTAAAATAAAATGAAGAATATGCATTTGAGCTCTGCTTGACAACCTCTGAACATTTTTCAACTTCGTAGAGCCGTCTCATAACTTGTATTTGTACAAGTAGTGAAAGAATGTTGAATTTAAATACTTTAGAAAATAAAAATCTACTTGAGGCTACCAGAAACAGATTCCAAATAAAAGCAAACCAGTAGTAATAGCGAAAATGGGATTTAGAGATGGTAAAATTCCCCAAAATTATTAGTAATTTGATATCATTGACCTAGATTGTGCTGTATTGTTGCTCCTTGCCTTTCCATATTTCGCAAAAGATTCTGTTAACTGTGGAATAAACAAAGTGATGAACAAGCCAAAGAGCATCAAGAGGTAAAATACGGGAACTGCATATTCGATTAATAGAGTACCAACGTCATCAATGATATTTGAAGACATGTTAAAATATATCCGTTTTAATAACTAAAGCCAGTTGCACAGAAACTCAATACCTACGCATTAAGACTAAGTTTGAAGTCAGAATTAAATCATACTAAAGTGTAAATAACAATATATCATAATAAAACAACTTTTTAAGAAACCTTTTAAAATCATAGTTAATAAAATTAATGAATGCTGTTTCTAAATAAACCTATTAGAAGCTAGTTAACAAAAAAGGCTTGAAATCTTGGATGATATTGTAATTTTTAGGCAACAACTTCAAAAAATAGTTTTCAAACAAAGCGTACTAGAGCCTGGCCTAGATAAGAAAAGACTAGAAATAAGCCAAAGCTTTTTATCCATAAATAAATGATATAATTTACTTATATCCTCCTTTCAGATAAACTTAACCTTATAGCTGGTAAAGAGTTCTAGTATAGCTAAAACTAATAAGTTCTTCGTTCAAACTCTACTAAAAAAGGAAGGAGAATTATGTCCAAATAGATAAGCTAAATTTGCTAAACATGGTTAATACATAACTTGTCGAAATGCTTTTAATTTTTTTGCTTTAGTTTCCAAGTTTAAAGGGAATACTAGAATATAAATTTTAAAAAAATAACTTATAAAATCTATGGCATATTTATATATTAGAGAAACCTAAGATTGAATATATTATTAAACAAGGACGTAAGTATATTGAAGTTGAGGATTGTTATAAATTACAAGGAGCATGTTAGTAAGAACGGTCTCCTTACCTTGTATAAATATACAAGGAGCAGTTGTGTGAGGTGAAAAGTATTAGTATCAGATTGTTAATTTGGAATCAATTTTGATATTCTAAGTATCCTCAAACTTAGCACAGTCTTATTTAAAACAAGCCGATTTCCTCAGCGTTGCTTGGGTTTAACACGTTCGTCCCATGTCACCCAAATATGGGTGACGGGGCAAAAATGTGAACGAACAATTCGTAGGCTTAGCATCACTAATAACAATTCTAAATATGACGTCTTAAATTAGATCGAAGTGGTAAAAAACCACACAAAACTACCATTGGAGCTCAAAAGGAGTACATAAGAAAAAGGCACGCAAAACAAAGTTCCTAGCTGCGTGGGTAGAGGTTAGAGTTAGATTAGATACAGAATAAAATTATTAAAAAAATTCACATTAATATACTTTTATTAGTTTATATTTATTATAAAATATTATTTGTATTAAAATTTATTATAGTATCTATTAAAATAGTTTAAACACATCTGTGGTGATTTTAGACAATTGGGATAATAGGCTATAATATTTTTTTCTCGCTTCCTGGCATTCAACAATTTGTCAGTAGTCAGATTTGGGCCCGTGAGAAACTCATCACGCTGGGCGATGAACATTTTAATTGGTTTTGGCTGTGTTCAGTAATTTTATATTGATTCAACATAATTTGATTCTTTATTTTATCGATAACCATCTACCAATATATAAATGAATTGATTAGGATCATCTGGTAACTTTAAACCCACAAACAAATCTGTGTTAAACTGGGTATCAACAAGAATTAGCCTAAACTTTTCTTTATAAAAGTCATTGTGTTTTTTTCATTTATATAAGCCTAGGGGATTCTGATGTATTCCTCAATGGGTGGCAGGTGGCAAATTTTAAGTCTCAGGGTTTTCAGGGTCATCAGCCATCCTGAGTATTTATATCTTAAAGTTACCCAGGGAAAGTATTTGTTAAAACTTAGATAAGAAATGCGACAGAAATTTAAACTTTGTAATATGATACTTTATTATGATAAGAACTGTGGAGGTATTTATATCTGTTTCTAGAAATATTACAGTGCCTAGAATATTCTAAAAAATCAACTGAAATCAAGATTTTAGGGATATTTCAGTGCCTAGAATGTTCTAGGAGAATCAACTGAAATCAAGGTTAGAGCCCCTTGTGGGGCGGTATAGCACTGGATCAGATACAGTAAATACTATAGAAATTTATATTATAAATAGATATATAGATAACCACATTCCACTCAGATAAAACCAATTAACCTATCAATTCAAAGTAAAAGTATTTATTTTAAATTTTATATACTATAGTATATATATATAATATAGATGGATACCACCAGTCACCTGCTATAGATTGAAACTACTAATCGCTTGGCTAAAACCATTTAAACTATTATTTCAAAGTGTTTGTTTTAGTTTATATTTTATACTAGTAGTATACCCATGCTACGCTACAGTGTTTATAACTTAGCAGATTTATTTTTAATTTTTATCTTCATATCATTAATTGAATAAAAGGGAGGATACCCCAGTGGTAGAGTATGGACCCTCTACCACTGCCTCCCGAGTTTGATCCCGGTAATAGACTTTGGGTAGGGGACAATTTTGACTGTGTTGGTTTTGCACACCAATGCCCCGAACTGAGATAGCGAATAGCAAAGGCGGTCCATGGAGTTCCTGGCCTATCATATGCTGCGTGCATGGAGGTTTTCCAGGTTTTATCCTCCTTTCCTATTTTCTTCACTTCCCT
Source organism: Massospora cicadina (assembly GCA_022478985.1). Taxonomy (NCBI): domain Eukaryota; kingdom Fungi; phylum Entomophthoromycota; class Entomophthoromycetes; order Entomophthorales; family Entomophthoraceae; genus Massospora; species Massospora cicadina. The sequence goes on from JAKSZP010013368.1 coordinate 8,553, forward strand.
AATTGGTGCAGTATCGTCCCCAGGTCGGCCCACCTCGAATAAAATTTATAAATCATTAATTGAATAATGAATGATAATATGGATGAAGGAAATTATATTCATCCTAGCTATAACAAGTTTTGAACCTTTACAGAATTTTTACCCCACCTTAGCTTATGGTTACATGTGTGCGCAACTACATTTTTTTTTAAACTCCATACTTTATTAAAATAGAAATTTAAGGGAAAGTAAGAGGGGAGGGCAGAATACAGGTGATTCAGCCAAGGGTAAAAAGGACCGGGGTTTTGGGCTGCTAGAGATCTAGCATCTCTAACCATTGCTGATTGGCAATCACCATCACTAGCCACAGTTCTAGCATTGGCAGGCTTACAGGCCATTCAATTATCAGTCAATTAGTAGCTTCATTGCATGCAATGAGCGATCCGGTGGGGAAAGCCAAACGTGTGGCTTTATAACACCTGGGGATTATGCGTGAGAATTTTGAGATCTGATGGAGCTGATCAGAGATAATCCAAATGGTCTTTAATACCAAACCTCTGTGATGGGATGCTCATTGCTCAAAACCTTGGCAACGAGCGCACAGTGAATTACCCATACACAATAATGGTAAATGAAGGCTCATAGTTGGATCAGAGCTGTTCTCAGGGTTTTCATAAAGAAAAGGTCCTGTGATGGATGTATACCCAGTGGCAAATGTTTGCCTGATAGGATATAACGTATTGTGGACCAGTATTTTTTGAATATGGCACATTCATAATAATGGTGTGCTATGTCTGCTTTCAGTTTGGCATATATGGGGCATTCTTTGTGCTGGTAATCTAGCCCACTGTGCTTGCCCAATTTGAATACCCAATTTAGGATCTGCCAGGTTACTGAATGCTGTTTGGCTGTAACCAAGTGGGAGTTCAGGCCTGAAATCAACTCCTTCATCAGGTAGTTGGTGTTGTGGCCTTCAGTAGTCCAGTCATTTAGGATTTGTGGATGGGTGGGCAGATTGCACCCCAGTTTCAGGAGTGGATCCCCATATTCTATCAGCATTGATTTGTACCTTATTCTGATCAACTTGGTTGCATATTTATTGGTGATTCAGTTACGCTCCTCCCAGCTTGTTGCAGAAATCATTGCAGAATTACATACTTTGATGTCCCTCTGAATTTGGTTGGCCTCTCAATCTGATTGCTCAAATGACCACCCACCCTGGTGCACAGCCTGATTGCATAGTTGCCAATAGTGTGGGGCACCTTTTTGGGAGGTTACCCATAGGTGTTTCACCATCCATTCACATATTGATTGGGGGGAGACTAGCTTTTTGGAGGCCTTGGGCTCTTTCCCAGTTCATGCCCCATGCTAGGGTCAGGCGGTGCATTTGCATCTGTGTTAGCTTCAGAAATGACTTCCCCCATATGCACTGGGCATAAGATTCAAAGTCCAGGAGGCCCATGCCTCCTTTGTTCTTTGATTTTGACAGGGCTTCCAGTGGTATTTGTGCTGCCTTCACCTTGAAACACAGGAAAGTTTAATGCATTGACCTGATTTTCTTCTCTAAGTTTGGGCTCATTGGCAGCACATGAGCAACATACCACAACTTTGAGAAGATGAAGACTTTTTTGCCTGCACTTTCTCCTCAAGGCATAGTCTGGTGCTTTTCCAGCATGCCATTCAGATCAATAAGCTTGACATTACTTCTTGTTCAGTCTCCAGTACCGCTGGTCCCTTGTCATTGAAGAGTATCCCAAGGTATTGAACTGTCTGGAAACTTGTAATTGGCATTGTGTCAGTTGGCAGGCTGAAACTTGGATTGCCAATCCTCATCACTGAGGTTTTTGCCAAATTGATTTTTATGTTCAATGCAAGCTGATAGAGGTTTGATAGTTCCTCAGCACCCTGGAGGTCAGTCGAGGAGCTTATTCCTACTACTGTATCATCCATGAATGCTAGCATCTTCAGTGGCATTTGGTTAGGGTGTACTAAATCCCAGAGCTTCACATCTGCTGCTGCCAGTAGAATGTTGGCTGCAAAGTTGAAGAGTATCAGTGACATAGGGTTGCCTTGGCGGAGACCTTGCCTGACAGGAATTTTGTTGGTTGCACCATCTGCGACCATAACCTTTAATACCAGGCCTGAGTATAGCTTTGTTATCCATGCTCAAAACGTGTCAGGAATGCCAACCGCCTTTAGTGCCTCATGTATGAATGATCACGCTACTTGGTCATATGCCTTTTCCATGTCAAGGAACATAAGATATCCTTGTTCAATGCCCCTCATATCCTGGAGTATGCTCTGGACTGAACCAACACTGTCCCATATACTAAAGCCTTTGATGAATCTGTGCTGGGCACTATGGAGCGTGCGCGGTGCAGTTTCCATCAGATGGTTAGATAGGATGCGCGTGAGCAGTTTATAATTGGCGTTCAATAGTGAAATTGGGCGCCAGTTCTGAAGTTGGCATCTGAGGCCTTTTTTGTACAGAAGTACAATTCAGGTCTCTTGGCCTCCCGGAATTTGTTTGCCATTGTGAAAACAGTGGTTAAAGAGAGCTTTGAGCTCTGGCGCAATGTGGTCTCAGAATATGCTATATATTTCTGCACATATATTGTCAGGGCCTGGTGCTTTCATTCTTGGTGACTCCTTTAGCACCCTCTTAACTTCATCAATAGAGATTTTGGCAGATAGCTTGGCAATGTCTTTCAGCGTACAGCCACCCAGTGCCAGCTTGGCCAGGTCAATAAGGGTTTTTGTCACTGATTCACTCATTTCTCTTTGTTGAAAAAGATTGCCATAAAAAAGTTCAACCTTATGCTTGATCATTTCAGGGTCTGATGATACTTCCCCTTCCACTGTCTCCACTTCCCATAGCTAGCCTTAGTTCAGATTTCCTTGAGGTATTTCAGGCCCTCTTTGGTCATTGTCCCCACTAGGCTCTGATATCAGTAAGTTGCATTGGTCTGTCTCTCTGAGTCTTGCTTCATCATTATGGCCCAATACTTTTTGTGTGTTGTTTGGTACTCACTCCACCAGTCTTTGCTGTCCCAGCGGGTGAGCCTCAGCCTTTCTAATTTAGACTTTAGTTGCTTCATGGCAGCTGTCCGCTTAAAGGAGGTCACTTTTTCAAACTTTATACTATCATGTTTCATTTTCACTTTGATTTGGGTCCACCATTCTAGAGGGTCCAACTCCGGGTGGGTGTCCAGATGTGCTACCAGTCAATCCAGTCCCGCATCAACCATTTGGCGCCAATCCCCAGTTCCTCAGCGTGTGTCATGGAAATGGCAGAAGAAGTTTAGACCAACCTGCCAGTTGGGATGCTTGAGCACCCAAAAGGCAAGCCAGAATGCCAGGGGCATTGCCAACCGTGTGACTTGATATGGAGCCAGGAAGTGTGATTCAACAAAGTGTGATATAGCAGCAAGGAGAGGAGTACTCGCTGGACCAATCAGCAACAGAGGGAGCCATGGTGACCAAAAGAATTGGTAATGCCCACCCAAAATGTGGGGTGATGGACCACCAGAGAAATGTCATCAGGGATGTGGCAAAGGGGGAAAAATAAACAAATAAAAATTTCTTTTTTTTGTAAAATTTTATTGGGAAAGGATTGTAAGAAAAATCGACCAACAATCTTCTCAGTGCCTTGCAACTGATTAAATAGTGGTCGATTGGTAAAAGTGTGAATGGGATCCACAAATTCGACCTAACCAGCAAATTGTTCAGAAATGGATGGGTTTATTCTTTGGAAACTGTCATAGCAAAATTTGGCGGTGGGCTGAGTCTCTGTCAGTTTGACCTCAAACATCTGGATCAGGGGTTGATTATGTTTCTGATGGTTAGCAAGATGGCATTTGGCCTGATGAGCAATGGGAATCCCCCAAGGCCATCCAATATAGAGATGGGACCATTTGGTTGTGAACAGGTTTGGGACAGCCAACCCACCCGCGCTCAGTCAACTAACCATTTGTTCGGTCAATAGAAACCCATTGGGTGCAACGCCCAAATTACTATTGGAGGGTTTTGGACTCTTATCGATGGCACCCAATATTTGTTCTACTGATTTTGGGGTCAAATTGGAACTGTCAGGCAATCTGGCTGATGTTTCATTCTTCATGCTTTTACAGCCATTTGAATTTTGGCCATCAGCCCAATTGCCATCCAAATTATATCCGACCAATTTTAGTTTGATAATCTTGGCACAGATTTCACTGATTCCCCACAGCAGTTCTGCCGAGGTGAGTGAAGGAATTGGGGGTGGGATCCAAAGTGAACGGGCTGTCACCCATCGCTCATCAACTATGTGGGTGAGATCGCCCTGGGTGATGAGGGGTACCGCCATCCTCTTTGGTGTTTTCTTATTTGGGAATGGAAAGATAGCTCAATTGAGATCCAAAGGGCACTCCCTGAGACTTACATTACCCTTTCCTTTTCCAAAGGGACAGCCCCCCACCAGGAAACTGCACCAGAGCCACGTTCTTATGCGCTTTGGGTAACTTGATAGCTATAATCATTGCAGCCTTCTTCAGCGGGCGGGGAGCCTCAGGGTGGGATGTGTGGAAAGCGTCAACCAGGTCCATACAATTCATGCAATCGCGCGCCTTGACCCAGCTGTTTTTGTAAGCTGGATATCCTTTCCAGGGCACAAGGTTTTGGACTGATCATCATGACTTCTGAGATACCAGGATGACCTCCACTTCAGCTTCCTCCTCATTGTTGATGATGATTGGTTCTGGGTCCATGGAATCACACCCTTGAAGGGTGACAGCTGGGATACATGGAAAACTGGGTGTTGCTTCCAATGTGCGGGAAGCTTCAACTGAAACGCCCCATTACCCAATACCTCCTCCACTAATTGGGGACCTGAACGCTTGCTGGTGAATTTGCGGAAAGGGGTTTGGATTTGCAAATGGTGGGTATCGAGCATGACATAAGAACCCACCTTAAAGTTATGACCCGGAAGGCGCTTTTGATCCACAAATTACTTATAGTCATTGATGGCTTTAGTAAGGTGTTCCCGCACTAAAGCTTGGGTCAATTGAATATGGCCAGCATGATCTGTGGCAGCTTGCACTTCTGGCCACAAGCATGCTCTGACTGAGAATGATGGGTTATAACCCAACGTTGCTTCATATGGTGAAAAACCTGTGGAAGCGTGAGTTCCATTATTATATGCGAATTGGGCAAGAGGCAGGTCATTGGCCCAGGTATCTTGCACGGCTACTGCATAACAATGCAGGTACTATTTGAGAACTTGGTTAACCCACTTGGTCTGGCCGTCAGACTGGGGATGATATGCCGTGGATTGACAGGGGGTTATTTTAAGGATTGACAAGAGTTCACTCCAAAACCAGGTGGTAAACTGGGTACCCCTGTCACCAACGATTTTCTGGGAAAGACTGAACATTGAAAACACATGGCAAACAAATAGATGCGCCATTTCTTCTGACATAATTGCAGAAGTACAAGGAATAAACAGGTAAAATTTGGTAAAGCGATCTACCACCACCATTACCGCTGTGAACCCATTGGAGCAGGGGAGTTTGACAATGAAATATATGGACACCGAGGTCCATGGCCCTTCCTCCTGTTGTAAAGGATGCAGAAGGACATTTTTTATGGAACAATCTGACTTGGCCCTAGCACAAGTAACACACTATGATCCAAGTTGGAACCTCTTTGGTCAGTCCTGCCCAATTAAAGATTTGCTTGATCAGGTCAATACATTTCTTGTTACCGGGGTGTCCAACTGTGGGGGGGTCATGGTGTGTGCAGAATATGTTCAGGTGGAAGGAGGGAGGGACCCAAACATGAGAACAAAATTAAATGAGACCTTCTTCTATAAAATATAGGGAGTGTTTGGGACTTGAGTGAGTCAAGTGTTCTATCAACTCCATGCCCTCAGGGCAGGCCATTTGACCAGCTAACACCTGGGCCAATAATGGATCGTCAGGTGACAACGCAGCAGAGGAAACAACGGAGGGAGTGATTGATAGGATTTGAGTGGTAGGAATCATGGTAACGAGATTCTCTTCCTCAGGCTCTGAGGGGCAGTGAGCGGGACTACAGCTTAGAAAATCAGGAAGGACATTTAGCGCACCCTTGACAAATTCATATTTGAAGTTAAAACTGCACAGGTCCCAATAGGTTTGGGCTTGCCGGTGTGCCAATTTTTGGGGCTTGCAAAAATACAAGGGAGCTTGGTGATCTGTGCAAACTGTTAACTCATGATGACCACCTTGCAACAGGTACTGCCAATGAGTTAATGCCCATGCAACAGCGGCCAGTTTCTTGTCATAAATGGCCCAGGACTGCTCCATAGTGGTGAACTTTTGGGATAAATAAGTGACCGGATGTTTGAGGCCATCGTGGTCCTGAAGCAGCACTGTGACCACAGCTACCAATGAAGCATTGCATGTGATGATATATAGTTTGGTGGGATCAACATGTTTCAAAATGGGAGGAGACACAAACACTTCCTTAATTGATTTGAACGCCTGCTGGCATTCGGGGGTCTAACAAAATGGTACATTTTTCCCTGTGAGGGGTGGAGCGGAGTGGCCAACTGGGAAAGTGCGAGAGAAAATTTCTTTAGGAAAATGTTAGTACCCAAGAAACTTTGAAGCTGCTTCTGTGTAGTAGGGGTTGGCCATTCTTGGATTGCATCTAATTTGTTGGAGGGGATGGTGACCCCTTCTTTAAGTACCAAGTTTCCAAGAAATGTAACCTCTTCCTTGTAAAACTCGCATTTGGAAGCTTTGAGGAACAGGCCTGCTTTATGCAAAGCAACCACCACTGCTTCTAAGTCGATAGCATGTTGCTCAGAAGTTGGGGAATGGACTAGGATATCATCAATATAAGCAATAGCGCAGGAGAAACGGAGATCCCCTAACGCATTGTCAATCATTTGTTGAATTGTAGTGGGAGCATTTTTTCAGCCCAAAGGGCATTATGCGAAATTGGAAAATGCCTCGCCTCATTCAGATTGTGGTCAGCCATTCTTGTCCTTCCATTACTCAAATCTGATTGAAAGCATTCACCAGGTTGAGTTTTGAGAACACCCAGTATTTGGCAATTGCCTGACTGATTGTTTGCTCCAGGGGCAATGGGTAGGGATCTGTAACTGTTATTTTGTTCAGGAGACCGTAATTTATGCAAGGGTGGAGCGATCCATCCAATTTCCTTGCAAAGATGATAGGGGAAGCGACGGGAGACATTTCTTTAAACAACCAACCTTTTTTTAACATTTGTCCAAACAGGTATTGAGTGCAACTTCTTCTTCTGCCATATGGGGATACAATGGGCAATTGATTTTCACCAACTCCACAGTTGTCCGAAAATCTGCAATCTTATCTAATATGTTTCAGCAATTGATCTGCCTTTTCCATGTCAAAAATTCTGTGATATGGCATTCAATTTTTGGGAAACTCAGCTGAAATGCCCGCGGAAGTAACTAGGGTGGTGATAGAGTTGGTTCCTTGGATTTTCTTGAGGGTGTTGATCAGAGGGAACTCTCCTCTGACTTGTCATTAGCAAATGACAACATATTCAATTCCAAATGAATTCTTACAAATTGTTGGCGCCACCATCCCACCCCCAAGATCACCGGAAATACCAGGTTTGGCATGGCCAAAAAACAATTGCAGAAGTTAAATTGGTGGATTGAGAAATGTAACAGCTGGCGAACAGCATATGAAGACTGGTAAGTAGATAAGGCCACCATTACTGAGGCGCCCACATCCATTTTCAATTTTAATTGCTTTGCCAACTTGACACTCATGAAATTCCCCACCGCTCCAGTATCCACCAGAGCTTCAAAGGATACATGATGAGGACCAACACTGATTCTCATAGGGACAAGGAAATAAGTGGAATTCTGTTTATCTGGAGATTCAGCTGACTTGAGAACAACTGAGGAGATAGCGGGTATGTCAAATCTGGGGTCAGGATTTTTAGCTGGGGCAAAAATTGGGAGTACAAGTGCAGGAGAAATTGTTTCTTCTGTCTGGTTTTGAACAGAGTTGTCCATAGTTGAGAGGTTAACTACTGCGGCACCCAATTCAAAAATCAAGGTGGAAATGGCTGGAAGTAATGGTTGGTTGATTATGTCATGGAAATGGCAGAAGAAGTTTAGACCAGCCTGCCAGTCAGGATGCTTAAGCACCCAAAAGGCAAGCCGGAATGCCAGGGGCATTGCTGACTGTGCGACTTGATATGGAGCCAGGAAGTGTGATTCAACAAAGTGGTGATATAGCAGCAAGGTAAGGAGTACTCGCTGGACCCAATCAGCAACAGAGGGAGCCATGGTGACCAAAAGAATTGGTAATGCCCACCCAAAATGTGGGGTGACAGACCACCAGAGAAATGCCATCAGGGATGTGGCAAAGGGGGAAAATAAACAATTAAAAATTTCTATTTTTGTAAAATTTTATTGGGAAAGGAAAGTAAGAAAGATTTACCAACAATCTTCTCAGTGCCTGGACCATCTAGTACTAAAAAATCTTCTCAATGCCTTGCAACTGATTAAATAGTGGTCAATTGGTAAAAGCATGGTTGTGATCCACAAATTCGGCCTAACCAGCAAATTGGTTGGTAGAGGGAGGGTTTAGTCTTTGGAAACTGTCATCGCAAAATTTGGCAGTGGGCTGAGTCTCTGTCAGTTTGACCTCAAACGTCTGGACTGGGGGTCAATTATGTTTCTGATGGTTAGCATGATGGCGTTTAGCCTGATGAGTGACAGGAATCCCCCAAGGCCATACAATATAGGGATGGGACCATTTGGTTGGGAACAGGTTTGGGAAGCCAACCCACCCGCACTTGGTCAATTAACCATTCATTTGGTCAATAGAATCCATCGGGCGCAACACCCAAATTACTATTGGATGGTTTTGGACTCTCATCGATGGCGCCCAATATTTGTTCTACTGATTTTGGGGTCAAATTGGAACCATCAGGTGATCCAGCCAATGTTTCATTCTTCATGCTTTTACAGCCATTTGAATTTTGAAATTCAGCCTGATTGCCACCCAAATTATATCTGACCAATTTTAGTTCAATAATCTCAGCACAAATTTCACTGATTCCCACAGCAGTTCTGCCAAAGTGAGTGAGGGAATTGGGGGTGGGATCCAAAGTGGATGGGCTGTCATCCATTGCTTGTCATCTATGTGAGCAAGATTGCCCTGGGTGATGAGGGTTACTGCCATCCTCTTTGGTGTTTTCTTATTTGGGAATGGAAAGATATCTCAATTGAGAGTCAAAGGGCACTCCCTGAGACTTACAGCGTGGCTGGTGCCAGTTGCCACTTGTGGTTCCTCAGAGGTTCATCAAGGTTGATCTACACCTGGATGACCATGTGGTCGCTTTTGGCATTTATGCTAACCTCACTGTTGGACGTCATTGGCCTGAGGTCCAATGATACAAGGATGTAATCTAAATGTGATCCTGACAGTGGGGATCTGGTGGCATCATATGATCACCACGTTAGATTGTCCAGGTCATCATCCTCTTTGTTAATTGTTAGGCACATCCCCAATTTGACTAGGTAATTGAGCATCTTGTCAGCTTTACTGTTGGGACATTCTCTCAACAGGTATGTATCCCAGCTCACATTTGTCCAACAGTTCAGGTCGCCTGTTATTATGGTCATTGCTTTGGATGGTACTTCCACTAAGAAATCCCAAAAAATATGGTTTTTATGGAGCTTTGGTGGGGCATAGACTGCTACCAATTGTATGCTCCTGCCAGTGTCTCTGTTTGTAGCTGTTGCTATCAAGATCCTACCAGCGTGAGTTTCTTCCACAAATTCCAAGTCTATTTTCTTATCCATTACAACTATTGCCGCATGGTCCATCCATAGAGCTTGGTAGCCTATCTGGTGGGACCACAGGTGGTTTTTTGCATCACAGTTTGAGCTTGACACCATTTCCTTTTGGTTACCAGCTTGTGTTTCTAAAATATAAATTAGGTCAATATTATTATTAGTTTTTAAATGGTGCATTTTCCTCCTCCACATTTTTATACTTGCCATTCCCCAAGCATTTGTAGTCACAATCCTCATTTACAGCTGCCCAACCCACAGGTATGAGGTTTAGCGTTGTCTGTGTTGTGGATCAAGTCCCATACTGAGGTCTGGTTGGTTGATGGTGGTGGTGTTGATGGTTGGTGGGGTGCAATATTTGGTTTTTGGGGTCAGTTGGTTGGGACTGGGGATTATATTCCCAGGTAATCTGTGTACTGGGAATTTGGTCACCATCCCCATCTCCCTGTCAATGGTTAATAAGGATGGTTTTATTTTTGGGTCTGGGTGCCCCTTGTTCCCTGCTGGCGGACTGGCAGATTCTCCCTCATCCATTGGCTAGATTTTCACCCCTTTATTCGATTTACTGGCAGAACTCAATTTTTTAGTCAGTGATTGCCCAGCTGATTTTGTCAATTTCATCGCTCCTGCTAATTTTTCACTGGTCGCCTTGGGTTTATTTGACAATGACTTCAATTCTGTTTTTTTCCCTTTGGTCTTGTCAGGTTTTGATTCCAACTTGCTGGGATCCTGCATCTGCCCTTGCTTGGGAGACTTCTTTGGGTTCACCTTCTGCCATCTTTCCCCTCCTGGACTGTCCATTCCACTTGGGTTAAACATTTCTCTGTTGGTCCTGGGTCAGTTCCCTCATCCATTTCATAAGATTTGGGGTTCAGATCTATAAATGGTTCATCATCCGCTTTGGGTCATTTTGCCATTTCCCATTCCCATACTTCTTTATATGCCAGGTCCAACTCTTGTTGCTGGCATTTTATATCCACTATCTCCATTAAGTTGCGCAGGATCCATTCTCTGGCTTTTGGCGGAGGAAAGTCTTGGTACCCACCTTGGTGATTCCCCCAATGGGGTCATATTCATATTCCCATGTAGTTTTACCTTTACAATGATGGCATTGAACCATTGTGTGGCTGGTCTGGTAGCAGAACTGGCACACTTGTTTGGCATCTATTGTTTGACATATTCTACCCTATCGAGGCTGGGCAGGCAGATGAATCTGGGTAGAGAAATCTTATTTGGTTTCATCCAGGGTGCCAGTTTGTACACCGATTCCACTGTACAATGGTGGAGGAACTTTGGGATGTAATCGCCACCAGCTTGCCAGAATTCTCATACTTCCCCATAGTATGACAATCTGGTCCAGATTGCTTCATGCACCCACTCCCATTCAAAATTGGTGGGGAAAAACTGGAAGGTTACCCACCTTGCAGTTTGATTGGCATATCTGGTCGGCTCCATTCACAGATAAATCCCCTTATACTTGATGCCAATTTTGAGGAGCTTCTTGCAGTCCAACTTGCCTGGGATTGCTATATCTATATAGCCCTGTTTGGGTACCCAGTGATAATCAAAGTCCCCTCCAGCTAAAATTTGTCTAATTCCTGATAAATCGACAATATCAGGTCAGACCATTCTTCCTCCTCCACTAGTTGCAGGTGGATTTGGATAGCGTCTTTTAGGTATGATTTTGGTGCCTGGCGATCTGTAAATCCCCCGCTGATCAATTAACAGATGTATTTGATGTGGCTCCCTGCTCTGTTCCAGGTGTTGTCTTTGGTATGCGCCACCGCAGTGCTGTAAGATTTGGTTTTCACGCTTGGTTTAAGTACTTCAGCGGGGGTCTTTCCCTTCAAAATCCAGCTTACCAATTCATCAAGGCTGAATCCCCAGCTGAGGAATGCTTTGATCTGGTGAATGCTGATACCATGGCAGTTGATACTTCTAACCATTTGCGCTCTGATCTCTAGGCTCTGCCACTCTAGGGCATCCGATGACGAGAACCCCAGTTGGTGCCACTTGAGAGAGGATTCAGGGCTGCATGTTGGGTGGAGGTATTGTTGAAGGACCTCCAGCATAATCGAGCTATGCTGGCATTAGCCCCTTACTGTAACACTATTCCAGCCCCCATCTGTAAATACCCTTGTCATGTCTGCTTAACACCTGCTTCACTCCATTGGAACACTTCTGAGGGGGTGAAGCCTTCAGCGGTGGATGGGGCTGCTAACATCAGTTCTAGAAAGATTGCTTCCAATCCCAGACAGTTTTGATGTGGATCCCCACTTTGAGCCATTCTCAGCCCAAGTCTGGGGTCGTGACCCCTTTCATTGCTGTTGCCGCCTATGGCGAGATCTTGTGTTCCACCCACAGTTGGGCTGATTGGGGGGTGAACCCCGCTGCATCCCAGTCTGAAGCCTCGTCAAGAGTTGCGGCGTTGCGCCAGATTTTCCACTTTTCAATCAGGAATGGTTGGCCTTCAAGAGTTTCATGAATCAGTTTAGTCACCCCCAGTTCTGCCCATTCATGCAATAGGTCCATACTGGCCCCCGCTTGGAACCAGTATTTCATCTCCATTGTTGTGAATCCGTTGGCAGACCAGTTGATGGCCTCTTCCAGCATCAATCCCAAAAGGGTCCCCATTCCACCGCCTTTTCCTTTGTCCAGCCCACTTTCATCAGTTCTGATGCGGTGGCTGGTGGAATTTGGGTGTATGACTAGTGTAAGGCCTCATTGCCTTGAACCCAGCCGTGATCCAGGGTAGTGCCTCCTCTAGGGAGAAAGTAATGTTATACCATTCCAGTGCTGTGTCTACTGGAATGGAGTGTTGGGACCATTTGAGGGCCATAGATGCGTTCAGGAATCATTTACCGTACTTGTCTAAATTTTTTGGGTTGAGGCCCAAGCTCCCAACAGCTTATGCATATCATGCTTTAATGCCCGCCTTATTGTACTCCATTGCTTTTATAGGTCAATGCTGGCCTCCATCCAGGCTTTTGCGTCCACTGGTTTAAATCTTCGCGGATTGCAGCCTCTATCACCTTGTAGTCCACGGGGATCTTCATCCATTCCAGGGTGTTTTTGGTTCAAACTCAAGATGCCTTGAATTGTACCACCATGTCAATAAAGATTTGGGTGTCGAGCCAGCGTTTGGACACTCCAGCAGAAAATTTATGGTCATGCCATATAGCTGCGATGGCTGGCTTGATACCTTTAGAGACCCACTGAGTCACCATAGAGTACGGAAACTGGAGGGCCTCCCATTGTTTGACCTTGCAGGCAGACACGCCTTGGCACACTAACATGTCTGACCGGATTGGTGTAAATTTTTACTGGGGCCCTGGCCGCTGACTTGACCTCTGTTGGGGTTTCTGCCCCTTCCAGTAATACTTTCAGTTTTTTAGCTAAACACTCTCAGGTGTCCGATCCCTCAGATTCAGTCCCAATATAGTTTCACCCCCGCCTTGGTTGGTCCCCAATGATTTTGTATTGGGTTGGCACTTGGCTATTTGGGATTGGCTGTTGATGCATTGTTGAGCTAGGGCCCCCTGTCAGCATGCCTTCATCGGAGATTGCATTTGATAGTGTATTAGGTATCACGCTCAATAAATTACTCATGTTGCCAAATCAATTTTGGTCAGGGACCATTTGCTTCCCCAACTTAGCTTTTTCAAAATTGGAGCCCGACTTGTTCTCCACTCAAATACCTTGAGCGGATTTACAAAGTTTCTCCATGTTGGAAGATAACTTTTTATTGCTTGGCTATGTTGGTTTGAACCACCAATTATTGTCATTTGAATCTGAGTCAGTTCCAGATCCTATTAATACTTTGTCTGGGTTTTTTGTTTTATCAGCAATAATTTTCTCGCCCTACAAGGCACCAATCCCCTTGCTGATTGAGGTTCAATGGGGAATATTACTGACTCAGCTGTTCTCAGCATTGGGCCTTGCTCCCGGAAGGTTGCTCTTGTCATCTGGGTGTTGGTGGTCATCAATTCTAGGGAGTCAAGAGCATCATCCGCGCTAGTTTTTAGGGCTCCATGACCCAGCGACACATTTGCACATTTTGTCAACATTCGTGTTACCAGATTGTTACTTAACTTGCACATGGTAGATTGCCCTTCCCCATTTCTAGTCATGTCAGAGCATGGGCCAGCCGGAAGGTCATCAGATGGTACATCCATCATAGTCTCCTTTAGATTATTATTAAAAATTAATATTGGCGCAGGCAAATCATCTGTTTCTATGTGCTGCGCACAGATGGGCGGATAGACTTCCCTATGATTGGGTGGTTGGTCTTTGTTCACTGCTCTATATAATTGCAGTGCGTTATGGGAGTTGGTTGCTCTCTCAGTTCTAGTTCAGTTCACTTTTTGCTATAAAAAGTGATATTTGTGAGACCCATCCCACTATGCCAGAACCCCTTGTATTATTTAATAAATATTTAAATAACTTGTGATGTCAGAAAATGATGCTGAGCATTTACCTATCCTGATCTATCCTATCTTTAATTAATTACCCTTGATATTTAATTAGCCTTGATCTAAGATACTTCCTAGTACTATAAATAGTGCTATCTTATATTTCAAAATAAAGAACTTTTAACTTCTATCCTATATTTAATTATATGAACTCATCCTATATGTTGGGCTACAAAGCGAATACCAAAGGCCTGCCTTCTGAAAATGGGTCAAATCCCAACAGGGTTAATTGCAATCTAACTATAGCATTAGGCCACCAACTTATATTGGGGATTAAAATCAACATGGAAACTTCCTAAGTGTATACAAAAAATGTTTGCGCCATTTTGTTTTAATCTAGAACTGTTGCTGCGCCAAGGATTATCCTTAACCCAGCCATGGAGAAATACAGTTATTACTGGCTAATCTATATGTTTACCCTCTTTAGATAAAGTAAAACCAGATATTGCTTTTGTGCATTCTACTAGTTGAAGAAGTGAAGAAGAATCACAATATTGGTTCCTTTAAAATTTTACCTTCACGGTGATACCAATCATCTGTTTATTCTTTAATATCTCAAGAAATCCTATTAGGGTTAATGGAAAAGGAGAATGACTTTGTCAGCTCTTTTTGGCATGTAAAGGTTATTTTTGCGGAAGACAACTTTTACTTGGGTTGTGCACACGATGTGTTACACCAAATCAATAAATGGACTTCATTTTGCTCATTTGCCTTCATCCTATAAGGTGCTCAAAGGTGGTGGAAAAATTTTCCAAAAAAAATTAACCAGTTAGTCCTCACGGGATGTTGGTGCCCTCTAAGAGTCCTTAGCTCCACAGAGCTGACTTAAAAAGAAGGACAGTCTTAAATGCCTAGTAATAGATTATTGAAAGCTTACTAATATTATAAAAAAAGGATCTTCATCCTTTATAGCAGATCAACAATGCACTAGACCACCTGAATACTCAATAATAAACAGCCATGGATTTAATTTGTCTATTGGCAGATTGAGTTGCCCGAAGAGGAGCAGGAGAAGTGTGCTATGATAACTGCTTAGGGTCAATATTGACACATTCAGATGCCATAAGTGTTATGTACGCCCCTCACAAACTTCTAGCAGGTTATGGACAGAATATTGGCGATTTATTTTTTTGTGTCCTAGTATATTTAGATGATGTAAACGTTTTATCTAGAATGTTCAATGAACACCTACAACACAAGGAAGAAGTCTTCCACTGCCTCGATGAGTATAATCATAAGATAAAGCACCAGAAGTGTAAATTCCTTCAAGAGTAACACAAAATTTTTAGGGATCATCATTGACAAACATGTCCTATGGCCCAGCCAGAAAAGATCGAAGTCATCAAGTGGATGCCATGGCCAAAGAACAAGTGCACCATCCAAGTGTTCCCTAGGATGGTTGTCTGCTAATGCCAGTTCATAACAAAATTTCAACATAATAGATAAACCCTTATTTAACCTTCAAAATAATAGGTTACAATTTGAATGGACAGGGAACTTCTAGATGACCAAAACAAGCTAAGGCTGTTTCACCCAAACGCTGGTACTTATGTGCCCTAACTTGATAAGCTGTCATCATTCATATGGATACTTCCTCAACGCTTTAGGGGCCGTGTTATCCAAGTTTGATTCTGCGGGGGTAGAACAACCCATTGCTTACTGCAGCCAGATACTGGATATACACAAAAAAAATCATACTAATACTAAAAAGAGTGTTTGGCAGCCATTTAAGCTTTTTAACAATTTTTTTGTTTATATGTCCATGGCATACATTTTACTGTGGTAACGGATCATGCCGCTATGCACAGGTTACAGAATATATAGGAGCCTGAAGGACGGCTGGACCACTGGGCTTTAAAATATCAGTCCTATGATTTTAAAATTCAACACTGACCTGGCGTTATGAATCAAAATGAGGAGGGCCTCTCTCAGTTGCCTACTGTAACCCTAATAGCTAATCCAGCTGATAAATTGGTTTATAAAGTGGTAGCTCGCCATTATGACAATGAACCTGAAAAAGGTTCAACACACATTGGCAAAGCTGAGACAGATTTATTTTATCAAGGATGGGAAATTTATAAAGTAATTGACGGACAATATGTTATGTTTCCTTGGCCCACTGAGTTGACTAACTTAATTATTATGGTCCATAAGGCGACGGGGCATGGCAATTTAAGAAAATGCTTGAACAGTTAAGATCACATTATCAGGAATAAATGGCTACTGATATTAATGATATACCAAGATATTGCAAAGAATGCCAAGCTGGAGCGCCTTACTGGAAGGACACTTCCTATAAATTAGTCAAACCTAACTTTGCCTGGAAAACTGTTTCTATTGACAATGTGAGCCCTTAACCACATAGCTGCGGACAATTAAAGTATATAATCATGGCCAACAATTACCTCACTTAATGGGTGAGTCCAAAGCAGCTAAGGCCTGGGCGCTATGACTTTTTCTAAGTTCATGCTGGAGAATATCTTTATTTTGGCATGGTTGCCCCAATTTTTTCTAGTGGATAATGTGACTAACTTTACGTCCCAAATGATCACTAAACTTAATAAGTTGATGGGGATTAAAAGGGGTATTGTTTACGACCTTTCACCCTGATACCTACGGCACTGTTGAAAGAGTAAATGGCAACCTTGTGGGCATATTACATCAGATGGTTATTGGTAAGCATCCACATGGAATCATTTTTGCCTTCCACCATGTTTGCTATAACATTTCTTACCACTTGACCATATGAGACTCAACATTTAAGTTATTGTAGAGGAAGCATCCTGCGCTACCACAGCTCTTATACTCATATCTTAAATAAGAATGCGTGAGATCTAAGGGATATCTTGAGAAGCTCAAGATAATTTTAATTCAGTTGATAAGTATGTCTACTTTACGCATTTACACAGAAAGTTAGATCTAATATATGGGTTAATAGATACCTTTGAACCTTTTTTTCTCGGCGTAGGGGAATTTTTCTAGCATTATGATAATCATGGCTTTAACGGGACTATTAAGTAAGAGCGCATATAAAAGTACGGTTGAGATAATAGAGAAGACCTCTATGGAGTCTAACACCCCAAAAGATCCCATTTAGGGCTACATTATTAATTGAGTGCATGAAAAGTTCCTTAAAAAGTAATATCAGCCCTCTAGAATTATGGCCATGGGCTCTCAAGAGCTTATCAGACCTCCACTTATCTTTGAGCATGATGTTTGGTCAAGCGAGGGGAAATGTTGTATTCAGGTTGACCAATCATCTCTACTATCTATTTTAATTTATATTTTCCTAGTAAATTAAAGAAAGTTCAATAAAAAGTACTTCACCCTGCAGTCCACGTTTTATTTTTAGTTACTAAATTTCTATTAATATATTGCTGCATCCTTGGCAGCTTGTTTCAGATATTGATAAATGTGATGGAAGATTTAATCCTTACTACTACCAATGCAACTCAATCTCTTTTCATCTATTATCATGGCCTGCGGCGCTGGTTTTTGCATTGTCCCTCTTTATTATTTTATTGTTAATTATTTTTCCCCACATCAACATAAAGCTTATTGATTAATAGGCTTACCATTATTCTCCTCAGCTTTTCTTCGAGAGTCTTTCTCTAATAGCTCAATGTGGTTATTATGTATGTCACAATTGGTTTGGCCAACCATCAACTCCTATATACACAATGATATATTTTAACTGGTAATTAGATATAGAATTTAAGTGCTTAGTGAGTACACTAGCACACAGTCCCCAATTTCTTAGTTGCCAAAGTTGTATTACACTTCTTTTGGCAATTCCACCTTGGCACCATAGCTATAGATCTAATATCATTTATTTATTTGAGGCAAGCTGACCAAGGGACAGACATTATCAAAATAGTGAAAGAAAGAAAGAAGTGACATGAAACCTGAGCAGGGTCAACTCTGCTAAGGAAGGTTTTACCACCTCCAATTTTGGGACTCAAATTTTTCTGGTTACGTCATGGGTAAGGTTTTCATGTTGTTATACCTACTAACCGCCAATAGCTTCCTTTGGCTAGCACCCTAATCAATGTGCAAAGGGAAGGAATCAAACCTGCAACCTTCAGGTTGGTAGCTGTACGCTCTACCAACTCGCCTTCCACCCCCTATAGATCTTTTATTATGGAAGATCAGGTTCTTACCCAACCAGTGCAATTTCTGCCGCCACAAATTAATGATTGCCTTGGCTCATGGCTGGGAATTTATAAGTGCTACTATTTTAAAACCATTATTTTATTCTTGTCCCCACGCCAGCATAATATATTTGGTATAAAAACTTTATTTTTATTATATTATATTCACCAGTACCTTGATTAAATCGGTTGATTGCAAGTATAATGTAAATATCCTTAGTCTTAATGATTTTCTCCATTGGCCTAATTTAGATAATTACTTCTCTAGTCTACCACTTTTGAGTTCTGCTTAGTAAACATAAATTGCATAATTAGGAACGCTAGTAAAATGGCATATCTTGCCAGGATTTTAATGGTAAGATGATCCTCTTTCCTAAATTGCTGGAGAAAACCTAACTTGGAAAGGATATCTTGAGCGGGCCACAGAGCCTTTGGCGGTAGTAGATACTACATTGTGCTCTTTATTATTTTTTGTAAATATTTTCTTATGAAATGTGTTCTTTTTGCAAGTTTTCTAAGGTTACAGTCATCTAAAAGTACCTTATAGTTTGTAGCATAATAACCTTTGCCTTTAAATCTGACGCCTAATAACCAATCTCAACAATGGATATTACCCTAAACTTACTGGCTTAGTGGCCATCTATTTCCCCATTATATTATTGCCCAAAAATTCCTTAGTATTGTTCCGCTATCTAATAATTGCACCAATGGGAATGAGGGATAAGAGGACATATAAGAATTGAACTACCTTTGTAAAGGTAATATGTTTTGATTTTAGCTGGTGGTAAGTTAACCATTAGAAGAAGATTGTTCTGTAAAGCCCTGAAGCCGCTGACAGTAGTCATTACTAAGGTGTGTTTCTTTCTTGAAGCTTTAATAAAAGCCTCCTTGTTATAAATAAGGTCTTTTTCCATTTTTCCCCCTAGGACAATGACTTCATACAGTGCCTTGTTTTGTGTGTTTATTCCTGCCAATTAAGATATGACTCCCTGCGCCAATCCCAACAAACTTCTTTTTTCTTTTGAAATGGCATTAGGGTTTAGTTGAAGTGCATGGAGCTCCCATTTTTAATTATGTGAACTCATCCCTTTCACAAGCCATTATTGATAGGTCTGCTTTAAAAATATCTGAATAAATTGAAGAGTTCATTTATTTTTGTCCTGTGAGATTGGCTCTTGCAGCCCAATTCTTTTAATGCTGGTGATGGCGTGAAGCGACTTAAAGTTGGGGTAGCGGCACATCTTCGCTTTTGCAACAGTTTTATCCTTCTTTATCTTGACAGGGTGCCTGATTTTTTTATAAAGACTTTGATTCTCCTTGATAGATAAAATCATAGAATACAGACATCACCATGAGTTTCTGTTCTCTGACTCCTTTGGGAAAGTAAATTTCAAGCGTCATCTATTCAGGTATATTTAGCTGATATTGAACAACATGACCTTCTGTTCTCCAGACATCATGTCTAACTCTTTGCTGGCGTACTAGGGCAAACAAGACCATTAATATATGATTGGAGGTAGCTTCTCCATTCCCTTTGTCTTCAGAGTATAGCTGACTGTGTAAATGTAATGCTCAGTTTCGTTAAGCATACTCACTTCATTTTCTCCTTATTCTCTTTATCTTGGAACACAAGTGACATCTGGTAGTTAAGAAGACTGACTGATCTCTGGTTGTAAGCAAATGAATCCTCCAAATTAACTAAAAACTGTGTTTATATGAGAAAATCGTAGTGGTCATTCTTTAACTTTAAGCTGGAGAATAAAAGGCAATGCAACCAAATTGCAAGGATAACGCAGAATAGGCTCTAAATTCTTTTGTTGACTAGTCCCAGCAGTTCTAAACATAGCATGATAATCAATTACTGGGAAAACTTTAATCTCTTCATGAGCTTGAGAGACATAATGATATCTTGAGATCTGTTTTCTAG
Organism: Massospora cicadina; assembly: GCA_022478985.1. Lineage (NCBI taxonomy): Eukaryota > Fungi > Entomophthoromycota > Entomophthoromycetes > Entomophthorales > Entomophthoraceae > Massospora > Massospora cicadina. Next base: position 28,905 of record JAKSZP010013368.1, read on the forward strand.
TACTATTATAACTTTGATCTTATGTATAGTGACTTCCACTTTTGTAATGTTATTGCCAATAGTCATGCCTGAGGAAAGAATGGCACTGAATACCTAAGATCCTCCTAACTTCTCATGAAATAGAAATCCTTGAAAATCCCCAGGTGACACGCAAGCTTCTAATGTAATCTTTATAAACGTGGTAACCACGAGATTCTCAACATCTGAAATACTGCCAGCAATATGAGTGTTCACAGAAGCTTGAACCAAATAAGACTATTTGGTAGGCTCAAACTTTGCTTAGATAGTTATTAGGCAGGCGGAGACAATTACTTCGCTTGGAGCTCCAATGACATAGTACCCTGAACCTACATTGACCCAGGTTCATCTATTTGATTCCTTTGGCGTGGTGAACAGTATAATTGACTGATATTAAGACCTTCTCTTTAAATTCTTTTTCCTTTTCTTTCTTTAGTTTCTAACAACCTCTCTAGAAATGTTCTTTTTTAATTACATATGTTGATATAAACCTGGCGGAATGTGGTAATTACATTCAACTGGGTGGCAAGCCTTCTCCATTGGCTTATCATTGCCAATTTTAAGAATTGTAAACGGCCTTTATACCAGGGCATCGTTGCTGATGGCTTTGATATTTCTGGTGGCTTGACTCTGTCTTACATGCTGCTCTAACGTCATTAAAGGCCTCAGTAATGGTCTTCAGAGATTCTATAGGCTTTCTGGACAAAGTCATGTGCATCAGGAGTGGTAATTTTTGATTCCAGAAAACTAGGCAAGACAGCCTTTGTGGTGACCAAATCCATGGCTCCACTCATCCAAAGCTGTTGTGCCTTGAGGTAAAATCGGTTTGCATAGTCCATAAATGACTCAGACTTCTCTATTCTTGTGGTGAGGAATAACTGCTATACTTTGAGCTTCCTATGTGCTCCAGAACTTAGCATTAAGAATCTCTTTAACTCAGATTAAGTGTGATGGGAGCAAAGTGTAGTTCAAACACCTCCTGTGCTTCTTGGCTCATACATCCCTGTACATGTTGAACTTTCTGTTTGTCAATGACTCTGCCCATGCTATCTTGTACAACTGAAGAAACCTAACTATAGTTCCCTAATCTTAAGTGAATTTGGTCTTTAATATAAGCGAAAATTGGGATCTTCCTCAAGTTTAATCTGGCTTGTTGGTTGTGCCACCATCGCTGGTGTATTGGTACTGCTAATGCATCCTCACACATTTAGTAAAGGTCTGAGAGGTGGCAGATGTCGCATTTTTATGGTGTTCAAAACCTGCTTCAAGTGCATAAATGATTGTAATGGCGTTCCAACTTGGGAAAAATTGAGTTAGGCTCTTTACAGTTTCTCTGTTTTCAGTCTCCAAGAGCTCCAACTTCTCTCTCAATTGAGTCATATCCAGCTCCTTATACTTTCCTGTGCTGGTGATGATATGACTCTTTTAAGATAAATAGTCAAAGTAGCTATATGCATAATCAAACTTGTTGATCATCTATACATATTCTCTAAGGTCAAATCTTTTAAAATTTCTTATTTTAAATACACTTCCATGGTATCATCATAGAGCTCTCCACAATCACTTAGCGTTACACCCTGTGGCCAGAGTCAGTTATTGAAAAAATGGCCCGCTTGCTCAGGGGGTGTTGTTGAAAGGGTTGAGTCACTTGCAATGACTTTTTTGTTTGTTCACAGGGTGTGCTATCAGGTGAATTGGAAGGTTAGTTCTTTTATAAATAAACTTTTTTTATGGTTTCAAGCGTGTCCAACCATACTCAAGCCTTAATACTATAAATAATGGGGCTGCTCCTGAGAATACCAGGAACTCTCTTAATCTCTGCTGACAAAAGAAGGCTAAGTCCAAACCTTCTATAATAAAATGTTAGGATGACTGCGTTTTAATAGAAAAGTGGCTTTTAAATATGGGTGCTTCATCAGCCATAACAACAGGCACAGAATACTCTGGAGATTCCCATCAGGATTCAGAAAGTGGGAGGGGGATGATTCCTTGTCATTTTTGAGCTGGTAAGCTCTTAGAAAAAGGCTGAATTCTAGCTTACACGATCTCTTTTCACTTTAACAATAAGTGAAACCCTTGTAAAAGATTAGTTTTTCTTTCTCATAACAATCACTTTAGTTACTATGATTTGATTTGAACAGAAGATTTGGATAATCGCAGACAAGAAAGATGGGCGACTTTAATACCAAAAATAATACAACATGGGCGAGCGTCACAGCGAGCGGTGCACTTAACGGTGCAACTAAGGGCAAGAAACGCCCTGGAGGGGGACCAGGAACCCAATCCGTAAAAAAATCACAAACTCAGACGCCGTCTGAGTTTATGGTATTTACTGTAAAGCACGCGCAATACATGTACATTCAATTCAACCAACCTTTGTCAAAGGTGGAACACGGGATCAGACTCTTCCTTGGGGATGAGTCACCAACCCTGTGGGAGAAAACATGTGAGGCACAGCCCTCACTTTTCCCTCACGTGGTGTACATAGCCACCAACAACATGGGCTGCAGCTGGATCAATATAGGTTTTGAAACAGCCGATGAAGCCAATGCTGCAGCAAAAGTCTAAGTGGAAATTACCCTCCCTGAGGGCAAAAAAATTGTGTGCACCGCGCACACCAGATGGAACAAAGTGAAAACTTTGTTCATCTCCTTTGACTCGCTCCCCACCAACCTTCCTTGTAAGGTAATCGAGGAGGAGCTCTGCAAAGGTCTCGTGGCCTACAGAGAAATCCAACAACTAAAATTACAGCGATTTCGCTTAATGCCCAACCTGTGCATGGGCAAAGCTATCGCTGTAATCAACCCCTTCCCAGAAGTGGAAGATAATTTATCCAGAATTTACCACACAGCAGAATTTCTCTTTAAAGATGGGGGCCAGTCAGCTTTTTCCAAGTTACACCAAAATGCGCACCACCCATTTGCAACCACTGTGGCTCACTGGGCCACAAGGAACATGCATGCCCTGTGAAAGAGGGCTTAATGGAAAATGATTTTTATGAAGAAGCTATGGACGTAGATAATGAAAACTTCGCCAAAATGACTGATGGCCACCACCCATTCCGCTGGGGTGAAGATGGACTATACTCCATCGTGGACCCAGTTACAAGTAAACAACGCAAAGCTGCACAAAAAGCCCGCAAGAGAGCAGCAGCTGAAGCGGCGGCACACGTGGAGTCTGCCATTAACCCCGGACAAATTAGGGAGGATATTTCAGATACTCACCAAATCAACCAATCAGAACAATATGCCCAGGTCAAAAATTTTCACAGTAACTGGACTGAGCCACAAAGCGTCATCAGTCATGCACATACTGAGGAACAATGCAATTACATTTTGTGCGAAAATGCGGTGCACGATGCAACAAAGTAAAACCTCAAAAATATAAAATCCAATCAACAATCTGCATCAAATCAACATGAGACCTGTGCGGGAAAAGTTGATGCAAATGCAACAAACTGCAATTCCCTTAAATAATTGGGTCAGATCAAGGGAACCAACAATGGCATTGAAAGAGTTGGAGTACAGAAGCGGAGCATGGCCAAAAGTAGCCGTGGTGGGATAGGGCCTGAGGGCCCTCCCAACCGCTCCTGAGGCGCTGTGGGCACCTCAGTGTCAATAGGGACGCTAAACATCGCGGGAGCCAGGGCTCATACGTCCCAAGCTAAAAAGCTGGAATTCCTGCGAAAACCTCTTGTAGACATCTTGGCCATCCAAGAAACCCACTGCCTACAAGGGAAAGAAGAATCCTGGTCAACCAGGGTTGCACCATCACAATCAGTATGGACGTCTCACTGTGGGGTGATAGTTCAAAACAACAAAAAATTTAAAATTACAAACTCATCATCACACTTGCACGGTCAAGTCCTGGTAGCAACAATCACATGCCAAGATGAAATAATTTCGTTAGCATGTATCTATGCACTTTGCACTGCAACTGAGAGAAAACAATTTTTTGAAAACATTTCTACTCTCACCCTCCCACCAGATATCATCATGTTAGGCGATTTTAACTGCTGGGATAACCCCAATACAGATTGATGGCCTAATCCCAGGGATACCCACCTGGAAACATTAAATATAACACGACGAAGGCATCTCTTGGCTTACAGGATGCTCTTTCCCCCAATTACCAATCCTTCCCCACATGAAAAGACCCAACATACGCGAGGGAGTGCTCATATCAATGAGTCGTATTGACCATATCCTCATCTCACAATCCCACCACTCAAGAATCTCCAAATTTACAACAAAAAAGATCAATTTTTCTGACCACCGATTAATTACGGTGCAGTTAGTGCCACCCAATCCCACACACAGGTGTCACCTTGGAGAAAGCTTCACCCAGAAAATTTAAAATTGCCCAAGATATCTGACTGGGTCAAAAACAAGGCTACGAACCCAGAATTCACAGCCCCAAACACTTCAGATCCCATCAGAACATGGGAAAATTTCAAAAAGGATTTAATTAACAAAACCTGACATATTGCATCAAATAAGCACACTGAGGACGCAGTCACAATCAAGTGTACCTTGGCAGAACTAGACCACCTGGAAATAAATACTCCGAGATCTGGCTATAGCCCTAATTGGGGATGCAAATGAGCAGAAATTTCAGCCTGACTTAACAATCTCATCTTCGAACACCAACACAGAATCAAAGTATCAAACAAAGGTTAGTTCATAAAGGAAGGCGAAACCTGTTCAACATACTTCTTCCACCAATTCCATTCCCGTGGAAACCAGCCCGCATGCACACAGGTCCACAAGACCAATGGCACCATGGCAACTGACCCTGAGGAGATCAAGGCGGAAGTACACCGCTATTACACCAAATTATATCGCGAAACACCAACAAATTTCACAAAAAATTAAAGAATTTATTCAAACTGCTGAGATACAAAGTACACCACCGAATTACAATATACTATTCCTTATTACATGGGAGGAGCTTTGGGAAACAATTTGCGTTGCACCACGTAGGAAATGCCCAGGGCCTGATGGGATACCCTACGAATTTTATAAGTAATATTCTCAACAAATCACCCCCCTCCTATTCAGTCTATGAACCAGAGCTTGTTAGAAACACGCCTATTACCAGGAGGTCATGAAACCTATGTTATAACCTTATATAAAAAGGGTGACAAGTTGGACCTGGCCAACTGGCGCCCAGTTGCACTCTCAATACTGACACAAAAATTCTAACAAAAATTTTAGCAGCCAGATTAGGCGCAATTGCCTCTGACGTCCTGTCACCCAACCAGTTTGGGTTTATACCAGGGCGTTCAATCTGGAACAACATTCACCCTGTTGCAAATATTTGCCAATCCAAAGCAACTGGTGCCCTGGTCTTCTTGGATCAGGAAAAGGCGTATGACCGTGTTAGCTGGCCATACCTAAAGGAATGTCTACATGCCTTCAAACTCTTACCAAGATTCATAAAATGGGCGATGCTCCTAACAGAATCTGCAACCATGGCTATATGTGGCCCTGGATTCCTAACAAACAAGATTAAACCACACAGAGGGCTCAAACAAGGGGATCCCTTCAGCCCACTGCTATACAATTTCAGCTTTGACCCACTCCTCTGAGTAACTGACTCACGTCTCATGGGGATAACCGCACAAGGACAACCAACAGTCAAGACACTGGCCTTTGCAGAAGACTGCATAGCAGGTATAGCAAACAATGAAGATTCCCGACAGCTGGAACACACTCTAGAGGAATACTCCAAGGTGAGCAATGCATCGCTCAACAAAAGGAAGACGGAAATCACCCTCTTAGGCAAATACACAAACAATTAAGCCACAACATCAGAACCTCACACCAACACTCAAAGAAAAAACCCAATTATTTTACCCTTTGCAACACCTCCCACCAATACTCCTGTCCGACACCTTAGAATCTGGCTAGAATCAGGGGGATATGCTAATGAGACAATGGAAAGTAACCTGTTACAACGGGTATCCAAACGCGTAGTCTCCCTCAAGGGGAGAACCCCAGGACTAATAGGACGAGTTACAGTTGCTAACTCGCTCATCCTTCCAATACTGTGGTACCAGGCCCATGCAATAGCCTTCTCACCTACCTTTATAACCTCTATTCGCGCGCTTATCCAGGGCTGGCTGTGGCCTGGCTCTCACCCTCCTACACGGATGGAAACATTATTTGGCCCATGCTCAGGCGGAGGCATGGGACTTGTAGATTTTGAGAGCCATGCCAATCATATCCTAGTTACCTGGATAAAGGAAATCCTTGCTCCAGACCTCCTGCAACAACATTGGTCCAGAGCAGCAAGGACTAACTTTACACAGGCGCTCAAATTAACCAACCCACATAGTTCACCCAGACTACTTTCATACCTTGCCAAGCACCCTACTGCAACAGGTCCACATGGAACCTCCCCTCATTTCAAACATATCTTTCAAACTATCCGCCGTATGGGATGGACCATATAGAACATGGGTACTATACAGGGAAGGACCCAGCCCCCAATTCAAATTAAGAAACCCAGAAAACCACCCCCAGAGGGATATGCTCGCAACAACCCCAAGCCTAGCTAGGATAGAATACCTAGATATGCTGGACATTCCCTATGATTTACCACACAGAAAGCAATGTGGAAAATGACACACCACCAAATCCTACAGCCAAGGATAAGAGCAAACTCCTGGCGCTGTCTGAGAAGGACCTATAGGACAGTGGACTGCTCCAACTCCCTCCACAAAACATGTGCAGTATGTGGAGGGGAGGGATCCCTACATCACCGCCTAGAAACATGCCCCCCAACTAAAGCTATATGGCAGGAAGTCGCACGCCTGCTCAAGATTCAAAACGAACAGGAATTCTCGATATCAAAAAGTATCTTCGCGCTCCAGATTGAGTCACCAATTCCATCTACCCTCCGCTCCCTAATAATACCCATTGCAATGTGGACAATACACACAATTGCATTAGATGCATTCAAGGGCACGGTCCCAACCATTTATGGGATTATCAACAGATTCCATGTCCACTTACTAGAGCACTTCCAATCCTGGCTCTATGGATATATGAGACCAAGACAAAAAGCGCTCATAGAATCATGGTTCCCACTCTGGTTCCTCCACACAGATCCTTTCCTTCACACCTGCTCCATAGCAGGGGAAACCCCCTCGGAGTAGTGCACCAACCCCCATACCTAGCAGTCCCGCTGGCAACAGGGGTAACTTGAGTACCCTGGGGTGCCCAATTTTTATATTTGTTAGTTATTCTCTTAGTTTCATGTATATTTGGTAATGTCCGTCCCCTGGTCGGCTTACCTTGGTTAAATAAAATAAGTGATACTCTTGTGTAACTACAATTAGTGAGAACAGAAACATAGAATTTTAATAAAATTTAATCTTAAAATAAATATAAAATATAGTTTTTTTGAATTTTGTTATATGGGTAATTTCCAACAGTAACCTAATATCCTAACATTATCAAGGGTGTTGTTTTAGATACTTTCTTTTAATGCTCGAAGTCACTTTCAAGTGATTTTAAATTTAAGTTTTTATTTATCCACAGCCATCTGACCAAGCCTATTCTTTGATTTCCTTGGCTCCGCCGCCTGCCACCCCAGTGTGGGGCAGTGGTGCACCCCCACCTAGCATTCTCCACCCCGCGGGCAAGCGCGTTTGGATGGGCTCAAACACCCCACCCACTGCATCCAGCCATTTTGTCCCCCCACAGGACTTAGAGCTCCACCTGGCGCGCGTCCAACCTTCTCACCCCCATCCTCTCGCCCTCCCTTGTTCCGCCATTTGCTATTGCCTCAGAGTGGACTATGGGCGTTTGTTCCCATATGCCAATAAGGCAATTATTGACCTAGCTACTGCAGCCTTTGCGCCAGCTGGCTTTATAGACTTCCGCCCTTTTAAGGGCTACTTTGTCGTCGGGTTCTAATATGAGGAGGACGCTGAAGCAGCAGCGTAAACTCCTCTAATTTATAAAAACACCTCCCATTACCACAACCTGTACTCGCCTCCCTTCAGACACCACCCTGGTGGTATTTCTTTGCAAATCTCCCATCCCACATCCCACCCCAGGTTTTGTATGACCAGTTGGTCATGGGGCTTATGGCTTATGGCACTCAGCCCAACCTCATATTTGCCATTCCATCTGGTGTGGAGCGCCTTGCTGCTCCTCGTGCAACTGCCACCATCATCCCACACCACCCTGCCATAGCCCAACAGATCCCACCCTGCACTAGTATGGCTGCGGCGCGCTGATCATTTCTTTTGGGCTCAGGTTGATAATGGTCGACAGATTTGTTCCCTCTGCTTTGGCCTCGACCATGCAAAAAAAGCGTGCCATCAGGCCACTTCCACTGCTGCGGCTTCTGAGCCCCCCTCTGGGGATTCAGTATGGGGTGCTTTGATGCCCCCTCCCACCCTCCAATCTCATTCAGTGGGCCTGCGTGGAAAATCAGCCCCCCAAAACCTTAAGCCTCACTCTCCCACCTAAATCCACCCCAGCCAATCAGAGCAATGCTTGGACCACCATTGGCACCCAAGCAGCCGCCCATTCGCCCAATCCCACCTACCCAAATTCGAACGCCACTATTCCTGTGAACCAAAATCCATGGGATCTATTGGCTGAGATTGACGAATCAGGTAATGTCCTCATTAGTAAGCATATGGTCAACCTCTCAGCCAATTTGATTATGGTTGAGAAATTTTTCCTTCCTGACTTCGATGTAACCCCTACCCCTCTCTATTTCGCTCCTCTGCCAAATACAGTCCCCTTCCAAAGTGACCACCAGCTCGCCTTAGCTGCGGTGGCCTCTCCTCAGTGCCCAAAACTATGCACCGCGGTGGCCCAGTCAGTGGCTCAGTTCCAGCACAGCCTGCCCACCCTCTTTTTCCCCCAATTTCCCTGAATCCGTTTGCAGAGACATCTCAAAACTATTTGATGATGCTGAAGTTGCTGTTATGAATGTCGCAACGCTTGCTTCATTTAACCCCTCGGCCAAAATCACCTGCCACAGTGTCTCCCTTTTCGCCCAACTTCCTGAAGCCCACAAAGAAGCTGAAATTCTCCTCGCAGCTTTTGTTGAATCACTTTCCCATCATCATCTTGATGAGGAAGTGGAAAACTCTTACTACGCTGACCTCCACCCCCACTATGCGGATACCCCAATGCCCTGGCTCTCTGCTCTGGTCCAATACTGTAACCAACATCCCATGATCGGGGCGGGTCTTTCTGAGGACTAACCCCCTGACCCCTCCTCACCCTCTGCCATGGTGGTTAGCGGTTTCCGCTTCCCACTTGGTTAGTAGTTTTATTTTTGTTCATTTTTGGTGTTGTGATTTGGTACTGTCCATCCCCTGGTCGGCGTACCTTAATTAAATTCAATAAAGGGTGCTGTTTTAGGTTGAGCTGGTGAAGGGGGAGGTACTAAGCCAAAATTTTTAAAAAGGGAATGGTTGGCAATTTTAGAATATTGTGAGTTACAGTATAAACACCAACTCTCAATTTATAGTACTGTAAATCATTGACTTGATTGATTACCCATAGCAACAGTATTGGCTGAAAATCTTGTGCTACTTTAGGGTCATTCTTGAAAAAATTCTGACTTTCTAAATTCATTTATGATAAATCCGGAATTTGGTGCAGGGTTAATCCACATTTTTGAACTTCCCCTTTGACCTCTTGCTGCGACAGACATAATATTTCCAAACCTCCACAAAACAAATAGGCAGGAAGACATATGTAAGGGCCCACAGACGTGAGAGCACTGCGGTGGTAAGATTCTTAGTTCACTGGCCTGTAGAACAGCTGACAATAATCCTATAAGATAGTAGAATTTTAACGCTTAACAGGATTGTCTGTCCGCCAGAGAGGCAACATTTTTTTGAATTTCGTGTATTAGCCCAATTCCTGCTTTAGCTAAGAAACCATAAGATCTCTATAAAGATGATTTTGTGGTTTAAATTTCTCCTAAAATCTACGGTTTTTATAGTTTATACTAGAAAATGAAGTTACAATAAGCACTTTCATCATATCACACTCATAATATGAAGCAGAGTAATGGGGCACTTGTCCCCATGAAGTCATTGAGCAGTGGGCTATCCGCTGACTTATCTCTAAAATCTCAGCCTCCAATGTTCTCATCTGGACCCATTATAAGCCATCTTACAAGTACCTCAAACATTACAGATACTTTTCCGCATATAATTTTCTGCTTTGATTTGTTCTCAATGCTTGTCGTTTTGGTCTCATCCTTATCATGGACTTTTAAAGCCATTAATTCCTTTGTGGCTTTTGATTCACTAAGCTGCCGTTTTCCTCTGCTCTCAACATTCTCTCATTTAATGGAATTTGGGCTAGAAATTCTGATTCTATGTGCTGCCATTTGTCATGGCTATTGATATTCTATCTTACAGCAGAAAATGTGCTTGGCTGCCTCTGATTAGTCCAATTGCCATTTCCAGGTGACTTGCCACTTCCGCTCACAAGTTTATTTTAATTTTTTGACATCAGGTTTGTCAGAATGCCATTTTCAAGGGTGATTGCCCTCATAATATCTATTGTTAGCCTCGATCTTTGCAGTAGGGAAGATCAGGGGTATGTGGCGTAATTTAGAGCTTTGACTGTTACATCATTAAGTTTAGAGTCCCCTGTGTCCCCACTATTCCTTGACCTTCTGGAGAAATTTGTATAGTTCACAGCTGTTTGCCAGGAGGTCTCTTTACCAGATAGCTAAGCTCATTTGATCAGGTACAATTAGCTTTCTTAGGAGATCTTGTCGTCTAGGATCTCCTCCACCTCATACTCCGCCTCTTCTAGGTTGTCAGAATGGACCTACTTTGGCTCTGCTAGTACAGGGCCTTTGGAATTTCTTTAGCTGTGAGACATGCAGAACTGGATGAATGTAGGAACCTTCGTGGAATTCCAGTTCATACGCCACCTTGTTCACCTGGCGGGTGATCTTATATGGCCCTAGGTTGACGGGAAAAAATGCTGACACTGCCTAGGGAACAAATAGTGTTTGGCGTTGATCTTTATGTAATCCTCAGCTTTGAGGGTAAAGCCTTGGAGCAGTGCTCGTCAACCTTCTCCTTTTAAGCCACTACGCCTTCTATAGGTTGGACTTCAGCATCTTGAGCTTTTCCTACATTTCTGTCACTTGATCATACACTGTGGTGTTTGTTCCCCCCAGCATGGAACTCTATTACCCTTATATGGTACCCTTAGTTTGCATAGAAGGGGACATGCCCATCAACAAGTGAAACAGGTTGTTGTATGCAAACTGGGAGATTTATCAGCCAGTTTGTTCATCATTCTTGTCATGTAGTGAGGTAGCATTGTAGGTACTGTTTGATGGTCTGATTGAACCTCTATATCTTGCCATCAGATTGTGGGTAAAATGTAGTGGAGCGAGATGGTTTGATCTTCAGATTTTCTAAGAGGTAATCCCCAAACCTAGAGATGAATTTTGGACCACTTTCCAAGATAATTTTGTTTGCGAGTCTGTTTCAGACAAAGACCTCACTTAAGCTTATTCTCACCATGTCCTAGGGCATTATTTTGGAGGTACATGTGAAGAGCTCCGCGTACTTTGTTAGTTGCTCTACTACCATGTGACCACGTCACAACCTCAGATTTTGGGAGCACACTAATGGCATCTACACTTAGCTAGGTCCACGGCATTTTTGCAATCTTTAAGGGTTTCAGCTTCCCCCATGTTTTCTTTGGGAGGGTTTGGATTGGGCGCAGTAAGGAAATGTGTGATGAATTTATTTATAGTTTCCGCTAGACACAGCCAGTTGTAGTTTCATTGTATCAGTTCAATATTCTTTTAAAATGCCAAGGAGTCCCACCAGAAGGCGGTCATAGTGCAACTCTTTGACCTCAGTTTGGAGCTTGAGCATTGGTACCCAAAGGCGGACTTGGTGAAAAATGGGGCCTACCTTTTTCATGTAATTCTTGTGGCCATTGCTGGAATCTCCTTCCCTCAATTTTCCTATTAACTTGTTCCAAATTTTGGGTCATCAATAGGTTATCTGGATTCTCTCCATTATATGAGAACATACTTCTTATATTGCTACAAACACAAGAGGAAGGAGCGTGGTAGCCATGTTGTATGCATCAAGCTCTTCCTTCATTTAAATCATTTGCAGGTCCTGGCTAAGTAGGTCTATGTCAGGCTGCCAGAGGAGAAGCTCTGGTGGCGCGAGAATATGAGGGCAGGGCTTCAAAGTTTGTTCTCATTGGTAACTTCAAGACTTTACTATAATTAAAAGCCTATAATTATGAATATATTTTAATTATAGGCGAAAAATAAATTTTATCAAAATTATAAAAACACTATTTATAAGTGCTTGGGGATTCAGGAAGTTAGTGTGGGATCAGCAGAATCATCGTGATAACCCTTAGTAGAGTCACTTGGTCTGCAGATACAATTGGATAATCCCAATGTGTAGATGGATGGAAGATAGTTTTAGATGTTCAAAGAAAATTGTACTATCACCTTATGATTAGATAAAATTAGGTGAAAATATAAAATTGTAGGTATTATTAATGAATGGGGAAATCTAATTGAATTCTCATTCTCAATGCAAAGATTTCTGATATTTATTTTACTTGAACTAATCAATTCTTAAAGTCATCATCACTGGACAATTTTGTCATTTCAGCATTACTTACCTTTGAAAGGGAGCATAGCGGTTGGCACCCTAGGTCAAGGCTTTCACTTTTATTAGGGAGAATCCCAACAGTCTGGCAGCAAATTGCTATTCCTGGACTTGTATTCTGTCTTGTAATTAAACTGAGACAGCTCAGGGTGCCAGCAGGCTTGTCTCTGATTCATCTTTTGGGGGCTCTTGTGGAACTCTAGAGCTTTGTGGTCAGTAATGACTGTCAACTGTTGACGCATGTACAACTGATGCTGCTGCTATTCATCTAGGTTGGCAACACTCGCAATGAGTTCCTTGTTCACTGGATCAGTAATATAGTATCTTTAGCAAAAATTAGAAAGTTTGTTTATTTGTTTGTCCACAATTAAATTGATTTAGTAGCTAAAAATTTAACCATTTTGTTGGTGATTAGTTAACAACTATAAGAGGTCAGCTGTGCAAATATTATTTTAAGTTTCCTAATTGTGGGGTTTCTAGTAGTTGATTGTAATTAGTATAATTCAATTGTTTTACCTAAACTGTATTAATTCAACTAAAATCTATAAACTCACCAAATTTTCACTTAAAATTTTTTACCCAAAGCCTAAACAAAAAAGTTGATAGTAAACAATTTAGGTTAAGGCTAATTTAGAGTAGCAGTTTCAATTCTTAACTCCATATTTTTTTATTAAACTTTATCAATTATTTTTATTCAAAATTATCTATTTAATATTAAATAAATTTATCCAATCAGTTAAATCGACTATCATTTGGGTTTTTAAAACTTGCTAAATTAATTGATTAACTATTTAAAGGTGGTAAATTAAAATAACCACCTACATCATACCCAAAAACAATTTAATCTATTTAAATTAACCAAATAGATGACAATCACTGAGTTTAGTTTACAACAATCCAACCAAATCAAATTTTAACTAAATTAATTAATTAACTAATTAAAAATTAAAAAGAAACAACTATTAAAATCATACTTAATCATTAGATAGATTAATTAAACCAGCTAAATAGATGGAGGTCAGCAAGTTGAATATATGGTTATTTATAACTATATAACTATTAACTTAATAAGGTAAATAATTCACTGTATCAGCGATCCAGAGCTATACCGCCCCACATGGGGCTTTAATCAATGATGGGGCATTTTGTTTCAGCTGGAAGCATCTTTTTGCTGAAGTAGATTATTATGTGCTCCAAACAACCCTCCACCAGTTTGTAAAAGAACCACTCTAAAGTGAAGTTGGATGCTTCCATATCCACAATGAATGGCCAGTTGCAGTCAGGGTGCACTAGAACTGGCACTGTGAGAAGGGCGTCCTTGATAGCCTGGAACACCATCTCTTCCTCCTCTCCACATCGGAAAGGACTTGTCCAGTCATCTGAGTGAGTGGGGCAGCCATCTCAAATAGGTCCTTTGTGAATCTTCTCAGAAAATTGACCCTACCTAGGAAACTATGCACCTCTGTTTTGTCCGTGGGCACTTACAACTCTTTCACCACTTACAGCTTTTCTGTGATGGCCATTTCCTTTTCAAATACCAAGTTGCTTAGAATGATACAGGCCCTTATAGAACTCGCATTTTTAGGGCTTCAAACGGAAGTTTGCCTTATCTAAACCTCAAGTACCTTCCTAACGTCCTTTGTGTGGGTGTCTTGGGGCTTAGAGATTACTAACATGTAATCAATGTATGCGACACAGCATTTTCCTAAAGTCACCTAGCGCATGATCAATGTCCATTAAAAGCCTCTGGTGCATTCTTGAGTCCAATTATCATAACCTTGTACTCATACACACCCAGGTGACATTTGAAAGCCAGATATTGCTGGTGTTTTAGTATACCAGTACTTGGTGAAGGCGTCCACCAGGTACAAGTTCAAACTCTTGGTTTTCCGCGTTCTTCTAGTAAATGCTTGTCATTAATGGGTTGGAGTACAAGTCCATTTTAGTTTTGCATTCATTTGGTGGTAATCTATGAAGGGGTGAAGCTCGCCTTTGGCTTTGGGGAATCAAGAGTATGGTGAAACTGCCAAGGATCTTGAAGACACAATCATATTCTCTTCAGAATGACTTTCACACACTTATCCAGGGCTTCCTTCGCCCTGGGGTTCAGAGGGTAAAATGGTCATCCTTCAGGAAGCTCAGAATCCCCTTTGAGTTTGAAAAAAAATGTGTAGGGTCCATAGGGAGCGCAGGTGGTAGCGCCGTTCCTCTGGAATAGATGTTCACTGTCTTTTAACTCTTTTAGCACATTTTATGTATATGTTGCTGGGTGCACGGTGTTCACACTAGCCTGCTTCTGCCCAAGGTAAAAAATTTTAATGTCACGGTTTCTGGTTCTTAGGTGAAGCATCACCAAGCCCTCCTTTAAATCAAAGTGCGGGGGAGTACTTGTGCCATCACCATATGCCCAAATTTATTTTGGTGTAGAAGGTTCTAGATAGCACTGAAAGTCTCCCAGAAGTGGTGAGGCCCCTGCTGTAGCTTTATAATCAGCTCCTTCTCATAGCATTCCAATGACTTGGTGGTGTCCGTGAGAGATATTGTACCCTTTCCCGCACTAGTATTTATTTCTTTTGTAACTAACTCCCATATCAAGTAGTTCTCTTTGGCCCTATGTCACCTATCGCCCACAGCTTCTCAATTTCAAACTTTTCCCCCTTTATCTTATGCTTTAGGTGACTGTAACAAACAGATAATAAGTAATGCTTCCTTTATTTAGAGAAGAGATGTGTGTAGGGGTCAGATGAAGATCGTTGAAGGGGCATATGAGCCGCTGAAGGTTGCAATTACATGAGCCACAGTGCATGTAGTGGAAATGTCATTTGTCCATGCTCCTGTTGTCCCGCATGGTTGGCAACAGGCTCTGTGTCTGTATATCATCTGCGGAATCTTCTGTGGGTCCCAAAAGCATGGGTCTTGGCTTAAGACAGGGCTAAATGGCTTTCCACATGGGGGTGACAGAGACTTCCTACTACAAGGTCGCCCCTAGGCGAGAGGCTGTCATAGTAGTGATAATGTCTGAATGTAGGTTCTGTCAAAAAATCCATGTTAGCTATGAAGGGGTCAATTTAGTGGCTTTGTCAGAGGCTGGAACAACCAAGTGTATTCAATGACTGCCATTCTTCTTTAGTTGAGGGCTGTAGGGCTTCCATTTTTTATGGCTCAATTGTGTTGTGTCCAAGAAGCCCATCAGTCAATAATTGAAGCAGTCTAAGACTTAGATAAATATCTAGTTAGGAGGGTGCCAAATTATGATTAGGTCCCATCAGCTAGAGTATCCATCCTATGGTAAGTATGGAAAAAGGTCTTTATTAAGTCAAGTACAAAAAAGAGATTTAAATAGAATGGCTAACGTTATCATAGTAAAGAATAGGGGTTTTTATACATGCAATTAACAATATAAACCCCTTAAGGAAAAAGATCAGTTAATTTTATGGAGGGAAATCCAGATGGGAGGCTCTTGGTCAGGAGATACATACAGGTTGTACAATAACATTGCAGCATATTTTTGATACAAAGCAAAGGTATCTTGAATTTACTAACTCAGATGAGACTTGATGTTAACTTTTGGCAATAGAGGGGTGAATTTCGCTATTGGATTGCACAGATTCAGTCCCACTGAGTAATGGACGGACAATATTAAGATTGCCAATCTTTGATAAATAATAATAAAATTAAGTACTAAGTGAGGAGCTATCACTTTGACATTACAATTAATTTTTTATTTCAACTAACGAGCTACTCACACTAAGCCTATCCTACTCTGACTCTTTTTAAAAAGACCTCCTCATACTCATGCGCAACTCTTAATCTTAGTGTTTTTATTCAATTTCAACTCTTCCGCTTAGTAACTCTCTATTTGCTACAAATTTAGGGGTTTCATTCCATCATCGAGGCTTTGGCGGAATTCCCTCAATTTTCTAAACTATTAGTACTTCAATCAATTTGCTTTACTTTAACATAATCTACCACTCAAATGATGAGGCTCACCACAACTCATAATTTGATCTGACAGATATATAGCTTATTGTTCCAGTCATATCAATTTCTTGACATTACCCCACCCCCTTTGACTGGATTATAAGCTCTTATATCTTGTATGCCTAAAGGAACTTCACCTGAACTCAGTTGATAATCTGACTACTCACAGGTTCCATAATGATTTAGGCATTAATACCAGTCTTTTTAATTATTTCAAAGGCCTGGTCCAGATTTTAGCGAGCTTGTTTCTCCTTCCATATCCATGTTGGTCGTGAAACAAGACATGATCCCCTACAGCGAAGTGTGGGAGTCCAATACTTCTACTTTGGTCAGCTGCATGATTATGAATCTTCTTAGCTAAGCTGGTAGAATAAGCTTCCATTTATAGTTTTATCAGCGTTTCCATCAAGGTGGACAGATAACGCTGCGCTTCTACTCCGCCAGTATCCTCCACATAGAAGTAAAGCAAAGTGGGCAAAGCTGGGTGTCTACCATAGTTAATTAGAAAGGACTCTTACCTGTCAACAAGTGGTAGCTGATATTATTAGAAAAGACGGCGGTGGATAGGAGGGTACTACGTTCAGAGGGGTAATCCTTTACAAGCTTGCGGATAATGTTTACCAATGTTCCATTAAACCGTTCCACCATTAAAATATATTCAGGGTGGTAGGGTGTAGTCAAGACCCCGCAGATTAGCAATAGTTCTTTCAACTTGGCTAGGAAATGTGACGTTAATTTTATTCTGTTGTCAGTGAGGATAAATTGCGGACAGCCATGTTTCTGTATGACACACTCCATGATAAATTTGGCCGTGGTGAAAGCCCCTAAATCATTGATCGCTCTTGCTTCGACCCATCTTGTCAAGTAATCAATTGCTACTAATTATACTTAGAGCAGTTCACGACAGTTGGAAGAGGTCCAGCTCATCAAGGGAAACAATATGCCATGCTAAACATGTCTAAACCAGCTGGTAGGTGGTCTTTTTGTGAAAAGGTTTCTACACTTGGTACTGGTGCAACAAGAAACTGTATTAAGCACGTCATAATGCATGATCTCCCAATATTAGCGGGGTTGCAAGAACTCTAACGTTTTCAACCCTTCATGACCTACCGCCTTATGGGCATCCACAATAATTGCTGGACTAGCGGAGGGTTTCAGGAAACTCAGCGTTACTTCTCCAACTTTCTTATACAGTTCCTCATTGCGCAAGAAGGTATCTCATCTAGGACCATCTAGCATTTTGATCACCTGTGGTGGCTCATCGTGATACTTGCCTACAATCATCTTATTATACATGATGTTGGACAAATCTTCCATAATGGCATATGTTTGTAATCACAAGAGACAGTCCGCATTCTGATTTTTCACCCCAAGTTAGTGTACTATCTCAAAATCATATGCTTTGAGCTTCAAGGCCCATTGCGCAAGCTGCCATTCAGGTATCCAAAGATTCTGAAGCCAACACAAGTAGGAATGATTCATTACCACTTTTTTTACTCCATGGAGGTAGACATGGAACTGTTTATATGCATATTACTGCCAAACACTACTGCTTGGTCATGGTGTAATTCTTTCCAGAGCACATTAAACTTTGGATACAATATGAGACAAGATGTTCCACACCTTCATCATCATTTTGGGATAACACCGCCTCTACTGCTGGAAAGAGAAGCATTTGTTTACTCAATAAATTACTTCAAAAAATTAGGGTATTAAAAAATGGGCACGCTAACCAATGCGGTTCAAAAGACATCAAAAGAGTTATGACAACAGTTGGTCCAGTCAAAGGTAGTGTTTTTCTTTAATAGCTTAAAGAGCGGAGCCCCAATGCAGCTGAAGTTAGAAATAGGCCGCCAATATTACCCAAACATCCCTAAAAACACTTTTATATACTGCTTATTCCCTGGCCGAGTTATCTTGCATATAGCTTCCACCTTTTCTGGCTGAGAACTAAGCCCTTTTTTGTCTCCCAAAAACTGAGATATTCCAGTTGCTCCTTATTAAAGTAACACTTTTGAGGCTTAATTTTTATGTTGGCTTCAGCGAGTCAGCAGAACACTTACTCCAAGTGATTAAAATGTTACTTAAATGTCCGTTAAAACACATTAATATCATCAAGGTAGACTATAATGCAAGACAGCTTCAGGTCACCTAACATAGTGTCCATAGCCTGCTGGAATGTCTACAGGGCGTTGCACAAACCCTGTGGAATACGTGTAGGCTGGAAAAACCCCTTTGAGGTGATTATGGCACACTTCTCCTATTCTTCCACTGGAAACTCGATTTGCCAGTACCCTATATCAAGTCCATAGCGGAGAAATAGTTGGCACTACCCAGCCAATCTTAAGCGTCATTGACTTGTAGAAGCAGGTACAAATATTTTTTTGTGATGCTTTTAAGCTTCAAACTGTCGATTACTACTCAGTTGGTGCCATCCTTTTTCTTGATAATTAGCACTGGTGACGCCCAGGTACTCTTTGAAGGCTCTAACACTCCCTGTTCAATCAATTTATCTGTCTCTTCAGATATAACTTCTTCCGCAGCCTTTTAGAGACAGATAGGCTGTGACCAAATGGGAGGGTGAACTCTCATGTTCAACCAATGCACAATTTTGCATGCACATCCCAAATCATGGTAATCAGATGCAAAATATGGCTCAGTATTTTTTAACAGATCCATCACCCTGTCCTTCTGCTCCTCTGGTAAGCCAGTTAAAGCCTCACGCGGAACCACAGCCATTATGTTTGATGAGGTTTTTACAGGAAGCCCAAGGTCCTCCCAAGAACAAAGTCATGTATATGGTGGACCTCATCAATATAATCATATGCATATAAGCTACCACTTAGTGCCTTTGAACCTTCATAGACTCCTTATGCAGGTTCGCTAATAACACCTTCACTTCCCTCTTCCCTGGTAACAAGATCCCAGGAGCCTCATGGGTTTTTCTAGCTGAAATTAGAGGTATTGACCCATGATTTCCCAGTAAGCCATTCAGGGAAGTCTTTTTTCTCCATCCATATTATGACCTGATTCCCAGAAGGTATGCTTAAAGCACTCTCATCCTGTAGCGGAATACCATTGTACTCATAAATCTGGTTATGAAGAGCTTGGGTCCTCCAATTCATCTGCAAATATCAAAGAGGAATCACACCATCGCTATACGCAAGATTAATTTGACTGGAGCAGATTGAGCCTTTGGGACTCCTTTGGAAGTAAAATAGATGGGGATACGTTGTCTCAGTTATTAAATGTTCCCTCCACCATATAAATCGTTTCCCTGAATTGCTGCATAAATGCGGACTGATTAACATTTTATAGTAATTATTGGGCAGAACCACTGCCATAGTGGACGCATCAACATGAACCAAACCTCAGAGGCAAAGTGCTGTAAGCGCCCTCCAACACAGTGCTCTGTGACCCCACTAGTCCCATACACTACTCAGTGTTCCATGACAGGCTTCAGCGGAAGCTTAACCATGAGCTTAGTGATATTAAATTGGTAGGAGCGCCAGTATCTATATTCGCTCAGATTTTTGTATTTTATATAAATTATCACAGTATGTATACTCCAAATAAGAGGAACCATTGGTGTTTATTACATGAACATCCAAGGGCTTTTGATTATCCAGAAAAGTGATAATACCAGCGCCAACATTAGGATACCCCAAGGCAATTTTAACTACTGGAATTATTACGTTTACCCCCTTCAGGGTTGCAACTGTGGGAATTCAGCAAGTTTCATGCTCGCTGGTGCTGAATACAGTCAGATTTCCACAAAACACTTAAAACTAAAATTAATACTTTTTTGAATAAAAGTAATGATTGGTTTTTATAGATTTTTATTTATGGCAGCAAAAAGATCAAAAGTGAACCTTTTAATATCTTGCCGCTTAGTATTTAAGCTATATCAAGGTTTTATGAAAATCAATGTGAAATTTGGATTAGGCTAGGAATAGTTGAATTAAAAAATGTTAAGTTTCAGCCAATCAAAGCTCTTGAGACTCGCATTGCTTAGACAGAATGGCCAATGGAAGGTCAGTTGCAGGTAGGATCAGTTCGTTAAGCAATAATATGATATATCAGATCCAAACACTGTGAGGGAAAATTTTTGCACCTGGTGGGACCCCTCCAAGGCTATAAATGGGGCGGTCTCCATGTAGATGGCTCAACTAAATTATTAATGGAATGGGGAGGAACCTCAGATGGACTCCCTTAATTCCGCCGCATGGTCAGTTCAATTTGACTGCCTGATTTTGTGCTTTTTACCAAGTAGTATTAACAAAAGTGTTACCCTGATTTGAGGGGTTCCACAGAGAATTGACCAGAGTCTTTTGGCTAATATTATTGTGTTTTTACATAAAACGCTCTTATCCCAATATCAGACTTGTAATTGTCCAACATTACCCCCTTTCAGCCTATTTTCTCCCAAAACATTCTCTCTCTCAAAGCTGAGAGGGCAATTGTCCAACATCACCCCCATCAAGAATGTTGAGGGGGAAGAATAGGGCCATAGGAAGCAGCCATGTGCCCGGTTGATGATAATCCCTATAGCCAAGTGTTTTAAAGGATCTCCACACCTCTCTTGTAGGCGATGACAAAAGGCCCTTCCCAGATTGACCCAAGCTTACAACATCTGGGAGTGATGCGGTTATGATAATACAGAACCAAGTCAGACATTTTATATGAAGGTAGGGGGTTTGGAGCTCAACGGCAGCCTGCCCTTATTTATTCACCGTTTTAGATAGATTGATATTAGCCTCAGATTGGAGCTGGATGATGCGCTGAGCCAGTCTGCTCATGGCTTTCTCAGGTTCCTCAACTTTAGAGGAGAAAACATCTTTAGCTAAGTGGGCAGGTATTCCTGTTTTCCTCTTATACAAGACATTGAATGGGAACATTTTCAGTATCTGGTGATAACTAATCTGGTAGGCCACAAGAGCACTTGGTAGTAATTGATCCCAATGAAGTAGATCAGAAGATGTCATTTTTCGTAGAATAGAGACCAAGGTTCCATTTTCTCTCTCAACGGTCCCATTGGTAAAGGGATTATACGGAGCTAAGAAGAGATGTCGAGCTCCCATGGAAGTATCCAGGATTTTGACTACTCTGGAGGTGAGGTTCTTACCATTGTCGCAGAGTAGTAATTGGGGGACAACCATGACGAATGAAAATGCTTTGATGCAGAAACTTTACAGTGACCTTGGCCATTTGGGCTGTAAGACCCACGGCTTCAATCCAATTAGTGAAGTGGTTAATGGCTGCTAGGATATATTGGTTTTCACCGGTAGTCTGTGGGAGGGAACTAACACGTCTAGGCTGATTGTATGGAAAGTTTGTTGAGGGGTAGTTGGTTGATATTAGTACCTAGTTTTAGAACTAGACTGCTTCTTACAAGTGAGTCAGGCTTCTAAAACTTCAACAATAGTTTCCATGATTCTTTCCCAATGGTACCGATCCCTAATCCATTCATGGATTTTCTTTGCACCCCCATGACTTAGGGTAGAGTGAGCTTTCAGGATAGCAGGTACACATTCTGAGGGCCGAAGGTAAGGCAGCCACTTTTCCCCCACCTGCTTATACAACTTCTTACTCTCCACTTTGGTGTTGAGGGAGTGACAGGCTAACATTTTCTTAACAGGCTCATCCTCATCCTTTCTTTCATTGGGATCATTAAAAGTTCAAATAACCTCTCCGCCTAACTGTTATACAGGTGTAGGACTTGCAGCCGAGTTAACCCATCAACATTCATGTGATGGGTTCCAGCACGATTTTAAATCTTCATGTCATTATGCTGGAGCTTTAGATCCCAGCTGGCTAACCGGCCAGTAGGATCCTTCATGCTCTGTAACCATTACAAAGAAGCGTGGTCCGTAACCACAGTGAAGGTAGTTACATAAAGGAAAGGGCGGTAGTGCTTCACTACTAACAAAACGGCAAGGCACTCCTTCTCTGTGATGCTGTAGTTGCTTTCCGCCTTTGTCAGCATCTTAATAAAAATAGGACACAGGATGATCTACACCGTTTTCATCTAATTTGGGCTAAGATGGCCCCATGGCGTAGTCTGAGGCGTCGTTAAACAAGATAAACTGTTTACCATAGTCAGGGTGCCTCAAGATAGGAAGTTGTTGTAGGAGTTCTTTTCAGAGTCTCAAAAGCGGTTTTTTGTTTAGCACGCCAATGGAAAGGGATGTTCTTAGTCATTAGGCAGACGAGGGGCTCACTAAGTTGGGCAAACTTAGGGATGAACTGATGATTATACCCCAACAACCCTAGAAATACCTGAATATCCCATAAATTAGAGGGGGGGCATTTTAAAGTTTATTTTAACCTTATCCTGTATAGGTTGGAATCCTTCATGAAAGATGGCGTGTCCCAGAAAATCTAATTTCTTCTGGAAGAAGATGCACTTGGAGGGTATTAACTTGATATTTGACTCACATAAGCGTTGAAACATCTCTTTCAAATGAGTACACTAATTTGGTGAAGGTCTTAAAAAACGCCGCGATGTCATCTAGATAGACGATGATGCAACAGGATTTTAAAGCCTGCAAGATGGGATCCATGTCTCGTTTGAGAGTTGCAGGTGCGTTGCACAGACCTTGAGGTAATCAGGTAAACTGGAAGAGAACCTCACTGCAAATAAGAGCACATTTCTCTTGGTCTTGGGGAGAAATGTACATTTGCCAATAGCCGCTAGCCAAGTCCATGACGGAGAAGAAGTTAGAGCCAGAGAGTTGAGCTAGAGCATCATCAATGCGGGGGATAGGATAGCTATCCTTTTTCATTAGGTTATTTAACTTATGGTAGTCCAAAACTATCTGATGACCTCATTTCTTCTTTTTAATTAGCAAAAAAGGGAAGACCAATGGCTTTGTAATTAAACTAATAACCCCACGTCTATTAACTTCTGGAGCTCCGTACTCATCTGTTGTTCTTCCAACTTTGATTTGCAATAGGGTTGGACCTTATAGTGTGGGCATCACCCACACTGATGGAGTGGCTCCAGCCCTTCATGTTTCCATAATCAGTATCTGTCTCTCGAGAAAATGTCGCTATATTCTTTTAGTGAAGTATGGACTTTTTCAGCTCATCTGGGGTTAGCTCATCTGATATATGGACGTTGTGTAAGGTAAATATCAGGTCACCCATGGGAAAGCCCAAACCCGTCATAGAGCCAATGAAGTGAATAAGTTCAATGTCCTCTAGGGAGACCAATGAGTCTCTGCAAATCTTCTGGTGTTTTCTTATATGCGAGGTCCTTGTTTTTGAGTTTCCTCAACAGAAGAGCAATATGCCTCTTGTAGGCTATGTCTAGTATGTCAGGCAATAACCAAGGCTCCAAGGGGCTAACTCCCTCAATACTTACGAGGTCAACAAGAAGTGGTTTGGGATTTGGAGCATGATTTTTGTGTCAACCACTCGTTGTTCACAAGACTTAATTGCTACTTTGGCTGAAGCATAGAAAGGAATACCTTCCATAGCATCCACTAAATTAGGTTTTTTTTGTTTTTGCCTGAGGTGTTATAGTGTAAAGGCAAAGCGAAAAACGGGTACTCAACCAGGCAAAAATATTCGTTTTTTCTGGGATCTTTATTGGGTAAAACTAAGTAATTCATAATTGAGTAACGAGAGGAAACCTTGCTTCATGTTGATTATTCCCTCGTACACAATCATAAATTGGGCACATATAAGCATATCATGGATGTTGTTGTCCAAGGCCACTGTGGGGGCTCATAGGATGAGCTTCCCAATTAAATTGGGAAGAGAAGATTATGTCCAATGGTGAGGGTGCTGTTTGGACTGCGGCTCCAAAAAGTTGATTGTACTCCAAGTCAGGCAACAGCTAAATCTTTTTCATCAACTTTGAGGAGATTTCATTCATCGGGGAGCCAGTATCCTTGATGCCATCATCCATACTATTTGAATGACCTCTTCAAACTTGCTGTGTGTTCCTCCAAAGTTAGGAGACAGAGCTAAGACCTCCTTGAGCCAGAAAGTGGAGGTTAGTTTTTGAGCAATCTCAGGGTAACTCTCCAAGATGGACTTCATGGTATGACCTCGCTGGAGAGGGTGATTTAATTTAGTTAGGAACTGATCAGCATCGCTGGTGTCAATAACTGCAGAACACATCTAGAATTTGGCTGAGGTATGTGTCTTCAGGTATGGTTGTCTTGTCTACTCCTCCAGCGTTCAAATGATCAGGAATTTCCATTTCAGCGGGTACTCCCAGTATATAGTAACCAACATTCTCATATCCACCTTTCAATTTTATCCTGGGAGTATTTTCAACAAGGGGTAATTAAGAAATTGAAGTAGGTGAATCAGGCACATGAGATTCATCAGCAATAGGGGTGTCTATCCCTACGCCGACATCTCTTTTTGATGCTCCTAAATGTCAGTTTTTTTTACAAAACTCAGTCTTATTGTGCCCAACCTTGTTGCAGTAGGCACACTAGGGACGTTTGACAGCTTGCCTTTTGGTTTTTTGCTCCTCAGGGCCCATAATCTGAAGGGTCTCCTCTTTTTCTTCAAAAGCCAGGATCTGGGGTTTGGGCTTTTGATCCTCAAAGGCCAGAACGCGCGGTCTGGATACTATTCCACGAGAAACTTCAAGCTTGTGGATTTCAGCAACATCTAGAAGAGCCTCTTTTATATCATGGACGTTGTGGAAATAGAGTTTGAATGAAGTGATGTGCATCTCCAAAGAAGGGTGAGATGCTAACCCAGTCATGATAGCGGCAACAGCGTCGTCCAATGTCAACATTTAAGTTAACAATATCTGTGCTTTAATATTTAACCATTCCGTGAAAGCAACAACTGGATCTCCTTTTTTATGCTAATGCGAATGATAGCTTGCTTCTTCATGATTAAGCTTTGTTTTAATCCAAACTCATCGATGAGCACACTCTTAACCTCAGACCAGGAGTTAAGGGCATCCATATGAGTTACCCACACCTCCTGGGCCATGCGACTCAAGAGAGAATACATTTGACCTTTTGACAGTCATTCGCCCCTTCCATAACAGCTTCATAAACATATAAAAACGAAATGATGCTATCCTTTCTGGGGATAAACTTACATTCTAAAGTTGGTTTGAATGAACCATGATCATCCCCAGAGAGGGTATGAACTGCAGGAGCATACGTCCTCATAGTCTCTGAGCGAAGGCCAAACTGATCAAAGAAGTGGAAAAGCTGATTGGGATGGTATTGGATAGCTTAATCCTGGTTTTCATAACGGTGATGGACTTTTGGGAGGCGGATTCACATAAAATCAGTCTGGTGTCTATCCCCAGATTGTGAGTTTCCAGTTCTTCAACCTGTCTATTCATTTCCTTGACTTTATAGCGGAGTTGTGATACAAGTGAGCTTAGGTTTTGTTAGTCAACTTCAACAACATCCACGTACTTTTTGAGCTCTATTTCATCTGTTTACTACCTTCGTCGCCAGGTAGGCGGGAGCCTTCCACATGCATGTCACTTCTTTTATGTTTAAGACTGCGCTCAATCTGCATTGATCGGCTATGCACGTTATCCAACAGTTTGGGCCCTTCTAGAGAGGTCTTGACTCCTTAAGCTTCTTTTTCAAATTTTCTAACCTGTTGGGCTAAATATTTAATATCTCAAGATAAGATTTAAGGATAGCTCCTTTAACAGTTGAGCAACTTTGACCTCTAGAGCGGAGAATCCTTTGACGGTTCTTGCAATGGACTGCTCAAGTTCCTCAACGTGGGACAAGTCTTGGGCAAGTTGCTGCTTCACCACAGCCACACGTTGTTAATCCCTAGGTTGAGGGGTGGACGTGCCTGCCAAGAGGTTGTGGTAAGTTTTCTCTTCATGCTTTTCAAGTTCCTTGGCAAACCCCTTAAAGTAGGTAGCAGGTGCTAACAGTGGATGCGTTTAACTCATCCCAGAAGATCTTCATAGCCTCCTCTACATACTTTACTACGCAAGTATCCATGGTGATGAGCTGCTCATGTAACTAATGATGAATTTGCGGTTTGATCACACCAGATTACGCTGTTCCAATATTCTCAGAGGACAGATTTATAACTTATTACTTGCTAATCTTAAGGAATCATGGTTTGCCAGCTGTCAATGCAGCTCTTCATGATGAAAGGCTGACAGGTGTCTCATATGGAACAATGAAAGATGGGCAAATTTGCGAACATAGGTAGTCAGATTGATAAAAGTTGACTGTAGGCGTCAGGGAGGGTTGATTCTCTTAGAGGTACATTAGACGGTCCTCTACTTTAAGAAACTCTATTTTGTGAAGCAATATTGCCAGGGTATATATGCCGTGAGTTGGGTCTCTCACTACTTCAGCTGTAGGCCAGGTAAAACAGTGAGACTCTGTTATCAGGATTCTTTCAAACTGCTCTTCTTTATATGATAAGGTTGAGGGGCTATCCATACGGTTATCTTCTGCCTCATCTTCATTTCCCACCCAGGTAGTAACACTTCCAGTAGGCGCGCCCTCTATTTTGGTGATAATTAACCGTGTGGTGTGCAGGATCCCCGTAGTGAGCACCACTTTGTATGAATTCAGCAAGTTTTATGCTCGCTGGTGCTGAATACAGTCAGATTTCCACAAAACACTTAAAACTAAAATTAATACTTTTTGCATGAAAGTGAAGATTACATTTTTAGATGTTTTATTTGTTGTGGCAAGAAGATCAAAAGTTAACCCTCTTGATATCTTGCCACTTAACAATTAAACTAATTTGAAGTTCAAAGGAAATTAATGCGAAATTTAAATTGGGCTAGAAATAGCCAAATTAGTAAATATTTAGTTTTAGCCTATCAAATCTATTGAGACTTGCTTTGACTAGACGGAATGTCCAATGGAAGGTCAGTTGCAGGTAGGATCAGTCCATTAGGCAAGGATTTGATATATCTGATCCAATCACCGAGAGAAAAACCTTTAACACCTGGTGGGACCCTTTTTTAGCTATAAAAGGGGGCGGTCTCCATGTAGGTGGCTTAACTAAATTATAAATGGAATAGGGAGGAACCTCAGATGGACTCCCCTGATTCCGCCCCATGGTCAATGAAATCTGACTGCCTCAAACTGTGCTATTTACTGAGTAGTATTAACAAAAGTGTAACCCTGATTTGAGAGGTCTCACAGAGAATTGATTAGAGTCTTTTGGCTGATATTATTGTTATTATCATTTAAAACGCTCTTAACCGATATTAGACTTGTAATTCTTTAACATTACCCCTTTTCAGCCTATTTTCTCTCAAAACATTCTTCTCTTGAAGCTAAGAGGACAATTGTCTGACAGCAACATTTGATGAGGGTCTGAATTTAACTGTACCATTCAGCTCAAGGATTTGCCAGGCGTAGGTTTTTATACATCTTGGTAAAATTCTGATTCTGCGTTATTTGGGTCTCTCATTTAGTATGAGGGAAACTTATAATAGAAGATTTATTGATAATTAGATTACTAGTGCAAGTACCATGACTGACACAAAGCAACTTGGGTAAATCGTCAGGTACAAATAAATTTGGATTAGCAGAAGTAGATCAACCCTTCTCTACTCCGCTCAGCCTTTTCTATGTTTAATTGGGGCAGATGGTACTGCATGAACATTCAGTCTGCACAAACAGATAGCCGCATAATGGCCTTATTGGCTGCATGAGAAACAAACATTCATAAACGGCCCTTATCTCTGTATCACACCCAAAGGTCTGATTCAGAATTTAAATGATGGATTGTAATTAAAATGAAGACATGCTGGTTAAAAATAATAGGGATAAAAGGACCCACTAAAGCGTTAAGTAGATGAGTATTACCCAACGAATTATAACTAAGTCTTTGTTGTTCATTTCCCAGCAGGGATTTGGTAGTATTTTCATAGTTTTCCATTCTATATTGGGAGCACTAAATGTGACAGATAGATGGTTAAAATCATTGATGATTTTCTAAGCTTTGCGTCATTTTTAAGAATGTGGGCCATAGAATTTTACAGTTCTATATATGGCTTAACAGCCACCATCATTGCTATCCCACCTCCTCATTAGTTAAGATATTTGCTCCCACCAATACATGAGCCTCAGCTGTGAACCACTCTGCGGACTCCACTAAAGACTTATTATTTTGAAACTTTATTGTAAAAACTCTGCCTTGTACTGAGCCATTTTCGCCACACCCTGTACTGGCGGATCAAGGTCTCCTTCACCTCTTGATATGTTACAGTACTACTCTTAAGGTAAAATGTGACCTTATCGGTGCTCTAAACATCAAAAATCAGATAACAATAGTTTAGCTTTCCGCCAATTGGAAGCCCTTTCCACTGCAAATTTGAACCACTTAAAAATTTAGGTATGTTTCCATCGAGATAAATGGGGCAACTTATCAATGCAGACCCCTTCTTCTCCAATTCTACTCTTTCATACGCTCTGCACGGTATAGTCACTCTGTAGTGTCACTAAAGCGGTTGACAAGTTAGCTGTCTTGGCAGCCAATCAGGTGCAGTTAGTGGAAGGCCTTGTCAAGCGGATCCATTATACCCTTATTCTCTTAGAAAGCATTTTTTGATCCTGGAGTAGTTTATCCAAGGTAAGTTTCAGTTCTGCATATTGTGATAGCTCAATAAACTATGGTATTACCTCGTCAAGGTGAACCAGACTTGTGCCATGGCTTGGTAAATATGAAACTCTCAATATGCTGATCAATGGCCCCCTGTAGTGAGCACCACTGTTAGCTTTTGGTGGTAGTGGTGAATTCCGCTAGTGGATTTCAAGGTTCAGTCCCACCAAGCAATGGACGGATTATATGAAGATTGCCAACCTTTGATAAATAATAATAGTAAAGTACTAAATGAGGAGCTATCTCTCTGAAAATATCAAATTATTTAATATATCAACTAATGGGCTACTTCCACTAAACCTTTCCTGCTCTCTCTTTCAAAAAAGGCCTCCAACTCCCATTCTCAATCAGAACTCTTAATCCTTGATATTCTTATTCAATTCTAACTATTCCACTTAGTAACTCTTGTTTCACTGCAATTTTAGAGGTTTCATCCCATCAAAGAGGCTTCAGAAGAATTCCCTCAATCTTACAAACTATTAATACTTCAATGGTTTGCTTAACGTTGACATAATCTACTACTTAAATTTCAAGGCACACCCCAGCTCACAAAATATGATCCACCAGATATATAGCTTATCGTCCAGTCATATTAAATTTTTCAAAAATTGTAACACTTATATTACTCATAAAGAAGATTTTTGATTCTTACTCTTTACAGGTATGTCTCAAAATTACTGCCTTGTGTGCCACATAGTATAATGGTCACCTAAAATTTTGATGATCTTTTATATTGATTAAGCAAGATTTCATCTTTGGGTAATTTTGGGCTTAAATTGACTCATTTGAATTTCCTAGTATCAAATTGAGCCCTATCAACCTCTAGTTTTTCTATATTATTAATTGATGGAATTTTTTTACCCCCTTTTTGGGTCTAGGAGTTGATTCTATAACGGGAGTAATTGATCAATATTCTCTCATCGTGTCCATTGTTCTAATATCTGACATCACCCGCTTTAAAGATATTGGCAGGGTAATACTGAAATCTGAATTTCTCTGTACATGGTGTGAAAATTACTCCAGTTTTTTCAAGACTTGATTGAGTATTTATCCCCGAGTTTTGAGGCTATAGCATATGGACCATCTTAGACGGAATCTAATTTTTCTCCTCAGGCGCTATACAAAGGTTTTTGTATAAGAATAATTGAAATCTCAAAAGTGGGTAAAGGTTGGCGGGACACATTTGCTGCTTACCTTCTTGCAACTATTTTGGCTAGATTTGTCATTGTCTTCATTGAAATTATATGATTTTCTGGGCTAATCTTATTAGCACTTTCTCAGGCTCTTTGGTATCATCACTTGTAAATTCATGAGCTAATAGAGATGGTATGCTAGGTACTCTTCTGTATAAGGTCTTGGAGGGTGACATTAAGATGATATGATGGCTTCTTATCCTGTATGTCATAAATGAACTTGGAAGACATTAGTCTCATTGTAATGGATCAGTAGTAGCCATC
This sequence comes from Massospora cicadina, assembly GCA_022478985.1. NCBI lineage: Eukaryota > Fungi > Entomophthoromycota > Entomophthoromycetes > Entomophthorales > Entomophthoraceae > Massospora > Massospora cicadina. The sequence continues at coordinate 59,613 of JAKSZP010013368.1, forward strand.
TTGCATAATAATGAAGCTAATATTCCATTTGCTCTTATACATCCTTTTTAGTTGATGAATTATAGGACTGAGAATAGCAGTTTGGTTCCCATGATCATAGCTAAGATTATCATAACTCAAGTGTAATTTTTCCATTATTGCATAGAAGTACCTGCAGGAAACCGTGTCTAGTAAAAATGTTATGATATAAAAAGTTAGTGGCTGCCTTTGGCTTTTCTTGGGAATAGCAATTGCTTTGACCCCTAAGTGAAACGATCAATACCTACAAGATGTATCTATTTCTTACTGTAGATTTATGCAGTGGACCTATAACATCTAAACGGATGGCATCTTATATGGCTGCTGAGGAGTGATTGGCTAGTACTTGTACTTGGCCTCATGAAGTGTTTATTTTTACAAGTTTATGCAAGCTTCTAAGACTTTACTACTGAATCCATGATTCCTTCCCACTAGTATCAATCCTTTATCCTCCTGTAAGTTTTTCTAGCTTCTACATGCCCTAAGGTGTTGTGGGCTTCCATTATAAACTGGTACCATTTACATAGGTTGCAAGTAAGGTAACCATCCAATTCTGACTTTATTGTATATAATCCGTCGAGAAATTTAGTATTTTTACAAACGTCGTTTTAACATACTTAAACTGGTTCATCAATGTAATCCCAATAATCTGGCTTCATGAGCAGGTCTTTTACAATTCATCATCGCTATTGACTAAATGTATTAAGGGGCAATCAGGTCAGTCCATCTCCATTCATGTGCTTCATTCCAGAATGATGGACGATATTCATGTCATAGCGCTGAAGTTTGAGAACCCAACAGGCTAGTATTCCTATCAGATCTCTCAAGTTTTGCAGCCTCATAATAGAAGCGTGGTCTAAAACAACTGTAAAGTTTGTATTGTACAAAGAAGGCTAGAAATGTTACTTCAAGGAGAACAATTAAGCACCCTTTCTTCATGACACTGTAATTTCTCTCAGCTTTTGAAATTGTTTTGCTGTGATAGGACAATGGGTGGTAAATGCCTCAATCATCCAGTTGTAAGAGAATGGCTCCTACGTCTAAGTCAGAGGCATCTGAAGATAGGATGAATGGCTTCCAATAGTCCAGATTTCATAGAATCAGTATTCTCCTCAACAAATCCTTCAGGTCTCAAATGCAGTTTTTTGCTCTACTCCCCACATGAAATGGGTGAATTTGGCAAGCAAATGGATAAGATGTTCGGCAAGTTGAGCGAAACAGGGGTAAATAATGGTAATATTTATCATTATCAAGAATAGCTGTATATTTCCGAGGCTCTTAAGCTCAGGCATCTTGGAGATCACTTCAATTTTAAAGTATAAGGGTTGAATTATTTCCGCTATATGACATGCCCTAGAAGTCTAAATTTGTTGTAAAGAGGTACACTTTGCAGCCTCAAGTTTAATGTGGTTCTCTAATAGTCATTGAAAGACTGACTTGAGGTGGTCCAGATGATTAGTAATTTCTTTGTGAATATTGTTATTTCATCTAGGTAGATAAACAAAACATAAGTTTGAGATCTTGCATGATGTAATCCATCACCCCTTGGAAATGAGGCGTGTTGGTTCATAAACCCTGAAAGAGCCGGTAGTTAGAATAATCCTTCCATGCATATCAACGCACATTTCTATTGGTCCTCTAACGATAGATCAATATGCTAGTAGCCACTAGAGAGGAACATCACAGAGAAGTAACTCAGGAAGAAGAGTTGGGAAAGAGCATTATTTCTTTGCAAAATCAGATGCTGTCTTTCTAAGTGAAATGTTAGATTCCTGTAATCCATCACAATTCTGTGATTACCATTCTTTTTCTTTATGAGTATTGGCGGGGACAACATGGACTCTGGGTTTGCACATGTAATCTGGCATCCAATAGTCGTTTGAGCTCGATCTTCATGTATTGCTCCTCCACCTTCAACTTCATATAGGGCTTCGATCATATAGAGGTTGGATCTCTTACGTTGGTACAGTTTCCATTCTTTCATCTGTCCACAGTTGACATCTGTCTTAAAGAAAACATACTCATAGTCTTCAAGTAGTACATGCAGTTTAGAAAGTTTCTCCTGATTTAACTTGCTAGATATTTGGACTTGAGTAATGATGAGAATTAGATTAGTGGTGGGTAGGCCAAAGCAAGGTGAGTACCAAAGGATGTACCTTGTTGATTTCATCAATGGAAAAGTAATTAACCTATCCCAATTTCTTGATGTTTCTTGACTAAGATAACTAGGTTGGGTATGTTTCAAGTAGTATCTTAATAGGTCGCTGATAAGCTGGATCAAGGATTACTTATAAAAACTTGGTTCTTTCTACTGGCTCCATTTACACTAGTTATATGTAGCAAATAGATCTAGTAAATAATAAGGGTTTTGTGGTAGGAATCATTCTTTGTTCTCCTGGTTTAATTTTTAGTTACTTGGTAGCATAAAATGGTATGCCTTCTACTGCATCTTTTGAGTCAAGGAGCTTTTTTTAATTTTTCCATAAGTAAATGATCACAAAGGTAAAGCGGAATCAGCGTATAAAACCATAAAAGGGTTTTTTGGTAAAGTCTTTATTTCAGCATAAGAAGAACTTCATAATAAAGGAGTGATATATAACTTTTTTAGATTGATGAATCCTCCATAATCAATTATAAATGTGTCCTAATAAGCATAACATACTAATTATTGTCCATTGAAATTGTAAGAGTTTTCACAAAACTAATTTGCCAACTTGAAATGCAGGGAATAATAGGCACCTATCACCTTGGTATTTTTATACTGGCAGTGCTAAAATCTTAAGCATTTAAGGTTAGGGGCGAGCTTTTCTTTGATGATATGGATGTTATAGCGTTAAAAGGTGTAATATATTCAAGATAGCCATATCTCTGAGCTTCTGAACTAACACTCTACTTTGGTAATAGTTCCTAAAAACTTTAATTGGAGGGCTAACACCTCTTTAGGGTGGAACGTTTATTGAGCTTTTGGGAAGACTCTGGATATCTTTTATTAATCTACACTTGACTGTACAAGCGCAATATGAGATGAATCAACAGGGCAAGGATTGATCAGCATAGATGGCCATATCAATTATTCTGGAGCACTAATAACTTGACTGAGGTAAGTACATTCTGGATCCTGGGCTTCATTTATATTTCTAGCATTCAGGCGATCATAAATGGTAAGCTCAGTGGCTGTAACTAAAAATATGATAACTTGTGTTTTTGTAACCCCCTTCAGAGTTGTCGCTGGAATCATTTTTAATGCACGCAAGACAAGCAATAAGAAATATTTGCTTACAGGTATTTTAGATTAGCCAGCTTTAGAGGTACCTGACCCTAAGCTAACCGCCCTTTTCCTTGCTTTGCAAGGGCAGAGTCTGCTTATAAACATATAGTTTCAGTGTGGTTCCTCTTGAAGTAGTTACATTTGGGCCTCTCCAACTTCTTAGGCTTGCTTCCTCCACAATATACACTCTGATTTTTTGTGGGAGCCTTTTGGGAGGTTTCTGGCTTGTGTATAACAACCACATTAAGCAAATCTACTTTAATGTCTAAAATATAATTAAAGCTTCATTTGACTGAAATGACGTGCGTAGCTAGGTTGGGATACTATGTGAACCAAAAACAACGGCAGCTATGTCATCATCCCTTGTAAGCATCTTTGAAGTCTCCAGTGTTTGGGCCTTGATATAAAAGCAATTCATTAATTCAACCAGTGTTTCATTTTGGCATAGCGCAACATTCATGAAGTCCGGTTCCTTCATAAGAAAGCTTTGCATGATGCAGAATTCTTTAATGATAACATCCTTTACTTCACTTCAGGTGTTTAAGTCCATATGAGATACATAACCTCTTGCGCCATACAGCTTAAATAAATAAAATATGCATACCCTTTTGATTATCATTAACACCTTCCATCGTTGCTTTATAAATATAGAGGAAAGATGTGGTTTTCCCTTCTCCAAGTGTAAACGTCCTTGAAACAGGTTTTAAAGGTAGTAAAATTCAATCTTGTGATTTCGTGTACTCCTGTAGCTTCAAATTCAGTCACTTTGGTATGATTGTAGCTCTGTTCAACTTGAAGTGAGCAGTCAATGTATTGATCCTGTAGATGATTGAATGTTGCTCCACTTCTTCCAAAGTTAATTTTGGCGTGACATCAGCAGATTTATTTTTTTTGAGAACGACTTTATAATTCTCCAAGTTCATAATGTAGATGTTAAATAATATATTTGTTGATGATCAGATGAGTGGTAAGTTTACAAAACTTTGTTCACATCCTCTAGTACTCCAATGCGCCAATTCAAGCCCTCCTTCTCTCTTTGCATTCAGTGCTCTGATAGATTTGTCAGTACTGTATCTTAGCTCTTCTGTGAGAGTATTCCAGCGTTGCTTGTCTTTTTTGAGGCGACATTAGATCTGTTTAATGTTTTCTTAGTTAGGTGATTTGCCTCTCATATCACTCTCCAATTCAATGAGTTCTTCAGCAATGGGTTGAGTAGACACCTTAATCACACAGGATGCCAGACTTTTTCAACTTGGGCCACTTGGGATATAAGACCTTAAGAGATATTGTTTGATTCTCAGAGGGTTGAGGGCTGCATGCTAATCAATTTGGCATAGAGTTTTCTCTTTCTGAGACTCATAGAGCTTAATCTGATTTTCCTCGCTTTAACGATTAGTGTAAGTTAGGACCTCCATTTCACCATTGACTTCAGCATAACTCTGAGCTCCTTGGCAAAATCTTCAAAGAATATTTAATATTTTACATCTCTGTAATGTCCTTTCTGAGAATATTTAGAACTATTTACACATACTAATAACACTACAATCAATAATCCTTATTTATTTATGGAGTAAAATGATGTAGATGCAGTTTACTTCAATCAATTGCTGTACTTCACCTATACTTGGAGATGCTAAATTATATACCTATATGTAGGCCAATTTTGAGGACCTTGGTTAATTTATGATGATGGAGTTCCTCATTATAAATAATTAATACATGCATAATATGTAAAGCGCTGTTAATATGAATCACATGATGTAGCAGATAGTTTCAAACTTGAACCATATGTCTTTGAGAAAACATTTGATTTATATAGGTTCATGAGAGTCCTGTACACAGCAAATACCCTTTTGCAGCTGCTTTTTCTCTTGAGTTTATGACTTTTCAAAGTGAAACTAAAACTCATTATTAGAAATACAAGTTAAGCGTCAAGGTTTTAAGGATCTCCTTTGAATTTTTTTGAAATTCTATAATTGACGATGGGCAGACTTCCTATTTTTCATTTTCTTCATTAGTTACGTTGTGCACCCTGTAGCCACATAATCAATTGGATTGCCATCAATGGTGCAATTAATTAGGTGTAGATATTGTTAAGCGTTTGATGAGCCCTGAAGTGAGCACCAACCTGTAGGGTTTCCATTTTTGTGGCTCATTGGTGCTGTGCCCACGTAGACCAACAGTCAATATTTGAAGTAGTTTAAGACCTATGACAAGCATATTATTTATTTTTGAGAATGCATAAAAACTTATGTCAGGTCATGTAGAGTATCTATCCTATGGTAAGTATGGCGAAAGGACTTATTAAAGTCAAGATATTAAAAGAGATATAAATAGAATGACGCAACATCATATTTTTATAGAATAAGGTGTTTTATACATTTCATATATCAATCTAAACCCATTAAGTAAAAAAAGATTAATAAAATAATTAAAGAGATTGTCTGGATGGGAGGCTCTTAGTCTGGAGATATATTCATATCGTGCAATGTATTTGTACCATAATTTTTGATAGAAAAAAGGTATAATAAATGTACCAAGCTGGATGAGACTCGGTATCAATTAGGTCATTTGTTAGTCAGAATCTTGATTCTTAATTTTTGCGGGTATGTCATAAGTTATTGAATTATGTGCCACCTAGTGTAATGGTCGCCTGATATTTTGAAGTAGTTTTATCTCAAGTAAGCAGGATATTTATTGGGGTATTTTGGGCCTAAATTGACAAATAGAATATTACTAGCAAAAATTTGTGCCTTACTAACTATCAATTTCTGTAATCATTGATAAGATTTTTTAACTCACTTCTTGGGTTTAGGCGTTGATTCTCTCTTGAAGTTTATTAGCCAATAATATTCCCATCATATCCAATATACTGGTATCTGACAAGAGCCAAGAGCTCTGACCAGGCGGCATTATACAAATCATTAAGAGTGGAAGCTCATTCTACAAGTTTAAAGCATTCTTTTAGGAGGTTTAAAGGCAGGCTGAGTTTCAGGAGGTCGGTGAACAAGACTGACAGATTTTTTTAGAGGTTTTCTATCACCTTGGTAATCTAAAGAGATGCTTCCATAGTCCCCCCAGAGGCCACAGTGAGATGGCCTGTAACTTGATGTTGGAGAATGTCCCATGCATCATTCTCCGTTCTTCTGGGTTCAATGCTTGTTTATATTCAGACGCGGGATCAGAGCGCTAGTATTGAGCGTGGGGTTCCCTCAGGATGGAAAGCCGCGAATGGCTTTCCTCAACAAGAACAGGATGGAGATGACCATTACAAAAGTGATGGTATGCTTGTATCAGGTGTGAAGGGCTCTCTCGCAGGACTTCTCCATCCCATCCCAGAAAAGGAAGATGAGGTTAAAAGATCTTAGTCTAATGTGACGGACATGATTCTTCAAAACTGCCACAAAACAGTTAGGCAGGAAGGCCCAGGTAAGGATCCACAGGAAGATAGCGCTAGAGATGTCAAATCCTTAGCCCGTTGACTTGTAGAACAGCTGACAAAATATCTCTGGTGATAATAAGAAAGATGCTAACGCATAAAAAGCTTTCTATATACCAGAGAGGGAATACAAAGAAGTGTCGGCCTTATCAAATTATGCGGAGTAATTTCAAGTTCTTGATCTAGAGAAACTTTAAAATCTTAAAAAAATTGGATTTAAGTTTTTAAAGCTTTCTTCACTTACAAAAGGTACTATTGTTTGTATTAGAAGGCAAAGTTGCCCAAAGAACCTTTGTTGGCTCACAATTATACTAGGAAATAGGGGAAAATGAGATTTTGTCCTCATGGAGTCTGTGGGTGACAGGCTATCTATGGACTTGTCTCAAGAACTTTTGGCCTCTATTGTTTCCATCTGGAACCAATCTAGAGAATCTGACAAGCAACTTACATGCTATGGTACACTTATACTTATATATTTCGTGCTTCAGTTTTGTTCTCAAATCTCATTGTTTTTATCCCATCCTTATAAAGAACTTAAAAATTAATTAAAAGCTACATGGAGGCTTTTGATTTGCTGAGCTTTCATTTTCCTTTGATTTGAACATTACCCATATTTTAAGAAATTAAGGTTGTCAGCTCTGATTCACAAAACTGCCATTTGCCTTGGCTCTTGACATTCTCTCATTCAGCGGAATTCTGGTTAGCAGCTTTTAAATTGCTGAGCCTCCATTTGCTTTGGCTCTTGACAATATCTCATTCAGCAAATTCTGGGTTTGCGGCTTCTGATTGGTATGCTCCATTTCAAAGGGCCAGGCCTCTTCCATTCTTAAGTATATTTAAATTAACGCTTACGATTTGTCAGAATGCCATTTTTGAGAGTTATTGCCCTCATAACCTGTATTGTTAGCCACGATCTTTGCTGTAGGAAAGATCAGGGATATGTAATGTCTGGAAGAGTATTGACCTTTACTACTGCTCAGAGTTAGATTATTAGTATATTTTTTCCTTTGAGGTTGACTCCTGTTTGGCCGCCTGTTGGGTATGAGGAGAGGGGCTGTGTTGTTTCATTTCCTGAAATTTGCAGTTGACACTTTATTTTTATAATCTTTTTCCTGTTGTAATCTTCAGATTTGGAAGCTAGGTGGCTTGGGAGTAGGTTGGGTAACAATTAAAAGATGCGGGGAGGTACTGCAACACCCAACTCTTATTCATGGTATGCCCTAGGCCAGAGATCTGGGTAAGGGGCAGTGTCTTGGGTTGAGACTTTTTTAGTTTTAAAAAATGCATTATCCAGTCCAGATTGATAGCCAGAGCCAAGGAACTTACATCACCCTTTTCTAGAAGAGAAGGGTCTACTCCCCCTTCAATGGCGTTGGCAAAGAAATAGTTCTTGCAAGATGTAGTAGTTTTAATGTCTGCAATGGTAGTCTCTTGGGTATGAAAGGTGATGATTTCTTGAGGTTTACCTTGTGAAAATCAGCAATCAACTCAAGGCAGTTTTTGTAATTCTTGAAATGAACTCACCTATCTTATAAAATGGGAACCCTTTTGAAATATTAGTAATGAAAATTGCTTTACTCTCTGAGAGTTCAGGGTCTGCTCCACTTCATTTTATAGCGCACCCTCCACCATGATGGTCTCTATTTCCGAAGGCTTTGTACTTCAAATGAAGGTAAGGATGAGGCGTGAAAGGAGCTGTAAAACTTATAATGTATGGCAGTTCCACATGAAAAAATCCCTTATTCAGCACCTGAGAGATAAGGATAGAAGCTGCTTCTTACAGGACAACTTGAATCATGACGCTTAAAGAAGCAAATTTTAATATCAGCCATGACCAATTCATCTACTTGAAAGTTTGGGGCCGCGCAGCACTTTCTGTCAGAAAATTTATCTGGAATCATTAGTTATCCTGGTAAACTATGTTAGACCTGGTGGTGCACCTTTATGAATGTGTTAAACAATGCTGTAATCAGCGGGATAGCAGTAGAATTTTTTGGCTAAGGGTGAAGGTGGGCTTGTAACTTAAGATATCTTACATTAGTGATATCTGTAAGGGTCCCCAACATGGCCATTAAAATGTTTAAGTCTAAACATCCTTATTGTTAAAGAAAAGGAAAAAAGCCCCTCGGATTACCAATAGTTGTTTGACAATTACAAGTCCAGTATTGTATTAAGAGTGTTTCAGGTTTATATACAGGTCCTAACAGCTAAAAAAAACCCCTGGTTGATTATTGGTGAAACCCCTAAAATCAATGTACCTTTATTAACCCAGTTTTAGTTCAAATCAGCTGACTATTAGTAATAAAGTTGTGCCAAATCAACAGCAGAATATGGGAAGTTATGCTGAGGCTCCTCTCCGGTCCCTCTGCATTCACTTCAAACACCTGGGCGGAGACCACCTCCTTTTATAGGTTTGGAGGTGGTCCCATAAGGTGTAGATATTTTTCCGTCCACTAAATGGGTTATATATGTTAAATCTTGCCAAACGGACTTTTCCTGCCTATTATTGATTCTCCATTGGCTGTTCCATTAAAGCGAGGCGAGAATTAAGAGCTTCAAAAGGTTGAAACCTCATATCCCAAATTTGGATGCTCACAACTTATAATGAATTTCTTGGCCCTCTCACTTTGATCCTCAGATTGTTTATTTACTAGCAGTGACATATTAATAGGGCTTTCTTTTACCCTGTCATGATAATAATAAATCACTATAAAAAAGTCCTCTTTTATTAGCTTTAAAGTTTTCTAATTTAGTAAAAAAATGTATTAAATAAACCCCCCATTCTCATAATAAGCAGCTTAGAGTTTTGTACTCCTGCTTTGCCAAAACGTTAAATCCTGTGAAAATGGCACCAGCGGGCATTAGTAAATACCAAGATTTCAACAAGTGGTGCTTGCTACAGTGGGCTGTACACAACAAACTAGTTAAAAATGGAGGGTGGTGGGAAATGTACCATCACGACCTTTCTGATGAACTATAACCCTGGCCAGCTACTCTGGAACATCAGTTAGCCAGTGCTTTCTCTCGCCTTAAAAGGCTTGTGCAGCACACTTTCCAAGGCCATTATGAGGCCTCCCCTAGTATTCACAAACCCTTTTAGGGAAAAGTTCACCCCAGGTGAAAGAAGTATTACTTCCTTCCTTTTTAAGTATGAAGCTGTTATGGAAGGAGCAACCGACCATTTGAAATCAAATATCCTTCCCTGCTTGAGTCGTATGGATCAGGAAATAATGATTCCACACATGGCCACACTTAAGCACGTGGACGGAAGATAAACAAGCACTTAATGAGGAATTTGCCAACCCACAGAGTTTGAAATGCAAAAACAGGCCTACATGTGCCTTAGCCTGAAAAAGTGAGAATTAATTGCCTCATTTGCTGAGCAGTTTTAAAGTAAAGCTTAACCTTTACTGCTTGCAAATATGATACCACTAGAAGATACCATTACAGCTATTTTGGCCGGATTAGCGTCCCATCCCTCCATGGAGATGAACATCTCTACAAGGAAGCGTTCTTTCTAAAATGTATGAGATATTAAGGAGGCCTTGATAAAGATGTCTGACATCTATGAATTTTACCCTACACAAGAAGCTCTGAGGCAAGAATCTACTCCGACCCCTCTAGCCCCTTCTATGGTTGTTTCTGGAAACCTGCTCCTGCAGAGCTGCCATTACAAAATGCTTCTCCATCTCATGAAGAAAGCCAGATGATAATGGCGGTGATGGGCAGTTATCCCCTCCGTCTTCAGCTGAAAAAGCCAGTTGGTGAAGGCAGTCATCCCTTTGCTTTGCCCCTCTCTATCTCTCAGAGCGTCCTTTCCAAGTAATTACATTGTCCTGTCATTCCAAGATGCTACCTCTATTTCCTTCACCCAATCCTTGAGCCATTTCTAGTCTAAAACTGGTAGTCATGGAACAGCCATACCCCTATGCTAAAGACTAAATGTAGAACTATAACAATTCCGCGTCTCCTCTAAAAGATAATAGGGTAGATGAACGCCCTCAGTGTCTCTCCAACAACAATGCAAGCCCTGAACTTACCTCACAACTGATAATCTCCCTGACGTGCATTAATAACCACTCTGATGACGATCTGAAAGGGGGTTGTGAAGATTTTGGTCAATATGTCTTTGGAGCCCCAGGCGAAGTGGAGGTACCTGATAGAATGAACCCGTAGAGAGTGGATTTGTCTAGGATCCCCTATCAAACTTATCTCCATCGAGTGTTTTAAAATTTGAGGTCATTGACATTGCAAGTGACGCTGGTATGCTCATTATCACACTGATAAGAACTACCCAGTGTGTTAATACCCTGCAGTTGATCCAAGAGAGATACCCTGAAACTGCCAAAAGACTTGCCTCTACGTTCCTTCTAAAAGAGGTCCTCGCTCTCTCCAACTTGGATGGAACTTAAGCATCGTGAAGGTCATCGTTAATGGAGTTCAGGTTAATTATCCTCAACACTGGGTTTCTGGTGAACGTTGTTCAACAAAACTCATTAAAAAATTAAGCTGGCTCCTGACTGGAGAACACCCAAGAGTTTGGAACTGCAAGTCCTACCAACACCAGAGCTTTTTTGGAGCCCACTCTTTTCTGCCCATTCGTTTTTGGAAGCTTGTCCTGTAAGCCTTGGCGGTGGCTTTGTCTAACAATACTTATGATCTACATATTAGTACCCAGTTTATTCTCGAGTATGAAGGGGTTATTAACTTAAAGCAGGGCTATCTCTCCCTTCTTAACTACGAGGTTCCTCTGATTCTAACCAATTATGTGCTTAATAAAAAAGAACACGCTTTCACCGTTGAGCACCCCTCCTCCGCCTTACCACTACGTTACATGACTATGGGGTGGTTTACAAGGAAGCTGCCCAAATGAGTGAACGCTCTAGAGGTATTCTTTTTTATGATTCTGAAGAGGTAGTCATCAAGGTGGTTAACAAAGGGTAGATGACATCAAGATTACGAACAAAACCCCCACAATTGCTTATTGCATATAATTAGTGTTGAGGGTGTTAATCCCTTAAAGCCTAGAATATTTCCAAGTGTATTGGACCCAGCCTATCAATGGCCCGTCAATCTCCTGCTGGGGAATCTCACCCTGAAGGATCTAATTTTAAAAGAGCACCAGGTGATTGGAAGAGGCCTTCTGGTACCCATTGAGGACACCAAGCAAGTCCACTGTATTGGGTCTATGGCTGATATAGCTTACCCACCGACCAATCATTATGTGCGTTGCCTACCGTTTATATCTCTGAGGAACTAATCCCAGCGGAGCTTGAAAATAATCCACATTCTACTTAATACCTATAGCGACATTTTCTTTAAATTCAAAGCTGACTATAGGCACATGAAGAGTTGTACTCACAGTATTGCTGGGGATGCTCACCCTATCTAATCCAAACCCTACCGCAAATCAAAAAGTGGAGGAGCTACAAATGTAAAAGGAGCTCAAACAGATGCTGGACGCTGAGTTGATGGTGCCGTCTCAAAGCCCTTAGTCGTCCACTCTTCAACTAATAAAAAATTAAATGGGATGTAATTAGGTTGTTATGGACTATCTCAAAATCAAGCAACCTCAAAAAGAAGAATAGTTACCCTATCCCTGTATTGATGACGCTCTGGCCCAACTCTCTGGATCCAAGTTCCTTTCTGCTATGGACTTGGCTAGTGATTATTGGCAAATGGACTTCTCTACAGGATTAGGAGAAGTGCGCCATTGTCTGTAGTGAAAGCCTACCTTAAACTCACTTGGTTACCCAGGGATTGTGCATTGCGCCTCCACTTTCCAGTGGGTGATGAACCAATTTCTCCGAGATCTCAAGCTGAGCTGTGTGACTGTCTATCTAGATGACATCACAGTTTTCTTTAAGATCTTCAACAAGCACCTCACTAACCCAAAAAATGCAATAATGGTTGTGGGCATCTAACATCAAACTGAAGCCCTCCTAACGTACTTTCTTCCTGAAGGAGATGGATTTACTTGGACACACTATCTCGCAAAATGGAATTTAACCTCTCAAAGACAAGGTTAAAGCGATATCCAAAATGCCTGTGGCCAAAACACTTCACGGCATACATGTATTTTTGGGCATGATGGGGTATTACCATCAATTCATCCCCAAGTTCGCCCAACTCCCTGAGCCCCTTGTATGTCTTTGGCTAAGAACACTCTTTTACATTGGTGTGCCGAACAAAAAGCTGCGTTTGTGACCCTGAAGAAGTTGCTGCAACAAAGGTCTATCCTCCAACACCCTAACTATAGCAAGCCTTCATTTTGTTCACAGAAGCCTCTCATACCCGTTGGAGTAATCGTGGCTCAGTTGGATGAGAATGGGGTGAATCATTCCGTATTTTACTTCAGCAAAATGCTCTCAAAGGGGGAACGCAACTACAGCATCACTGAAAAGAGTGCCTATCTGTATTGCTATCTGTAAAGCACTATCACCCCTTCTTATTTAAGGCGTCTTTCAATATGTTGCTGACTATGCCTCATTGAAGCGGTTAAAGAATATGAAAGATCACACTGGGAGGTTGGAACACTGGGCTTTAAAGCTCCAGCACTATGATATGTCCATTGAGCACTGAGTTGGGACGCTCCACATGAATACTATGGGTTGACCCAGTTGCCAGTCCTTCACTTAGAGAAAAGTGAAGCAGAGAGGTTACATGATCTCCTCATGACTCTTGAAGCGTGTTCTGATGAAGAAAAACCAGTACAGAAGATGCTAACTCGGCACTCCCACAACACCAAGGTGGAAAGTGGGAAGCTATACAAAAAAGTTGGGCCTAAACTGGGTGCCCTGTATAAGGCCTTCAGAGCGAGTACCTGTGACCCTAGAGTCTCATACTATCATGAGGCATGGCGGAGTAAAAACCCTATAAGTGGATAAGAGAACGCTACTACTGGGAGGGCATCATGGAGACCATAATGAAAGTTCTGGATGACTTTAAGACCTCTAAAAAGCAATCCAGGTTCAAGACCCGATATCATTACCAACCTACTATGTCCTAACAACCCTTCCACACCATAAGTTTGGACGTGGTAGGACCTCTACCTCAGACCACCGGTGACAATCGCTATAATAAATTCAAAATTGATAACTTCACCAAATGGGTTAAAGCTGTTGATCTCCCCGCTCAGACTTCCAGAACCACTGCTACCTTTTTACACCAAAATATTTCCACGCGGCATGGTTGACCCAGGTCCTCCTTTGTGATAATGAAAAGACTTACCTCCTTAATGGTAAAGCTCCTCGCCACCTCTATGTGAACACAACTACTCTTCTCATCCCCCTATAACCCATCCACAAATAGTGCTGTAGAAAAAGTTAATAAAACCCTGGTCTCTGTACTCCAGAAATTGGCCAATTCAGACCCTCTTCACTGAGATGTTTATTCACCTAGTGCCCTCATGGCCTACAGTATTAGTCACCATTGCATCCTCAAAAAAGTCTCCTTTTTGGATACTGTATAGTGAGAATCTGGGGTGCCAGCTTTATTATCTAGAGATGTTTTCTCTGACAGTATTGGCCCTGAGCAAGCCATGAGAAAGTTGGTCCAGTACATCATCCAATTACAATAAGAGGCTATGTCTAACTTAGCAAAGACTGTCTCTATAGAAGGCCAAGTGGCTAGTAAGCTCTGCCCCCCTCTTCATCATTCCAAGTATCTGACTTGGTTCTGTATTACCACATTTGAATCAATCCTATGAGTGAGAAACTTGTTCTATCTGGGAGGGACCTTATGTAGTCACATATAAGCGAGGTGATGAGTATTCCATCAAATCCCTCGCTTCTGGAGTTACCATAATTTGGGTCCTTGGCCAGTTTCTGCGCCCATATTCTCCCCCTCCCACTCTTGAAGGAGGTAATGTTGGACAATTATAAGACCAATATTGTAATAAAAGTGTTTCAGATTTATATAAGATAATAATGGCCAAAAAAACCCTGGCATTTCTCAGTTGAATCCATCAAATCAGGGTAATTCTATTTTACCCACTTATCAGCTAAATTGTTTGAATATTAGTAATAAGGTTGTTCCAAACCCACGCTGAATATGTGATTATGCTGAGGCTCCTCTCCGGCCCCTCTGCTGGTCAGTTTAAACATCTGGGCGGAGACCACCCCCTTTTATAGATTTGGAGGTGGTCCCATAAGATGTAGATATCTTTCCGTTCACTGATTGGGTTTATTATATTAAATCCTTGCCTAACGGACTTGTACTACATATTATTGACCCTTCATCAGCTGTTCCGTTGAAGCAAGGCAAGAATCAAGAGTTCTGGTAGGTCAAAACCCCATATCCCCTAATTCTGATGCGCATAGTTTATAATAAATTTCTTTGCCCTCTCATTTTGAGCCTCAGATTGTTTATTTACTAGGCAGTGACATAGTAATAGGGTTTTCTTTTACCCTGTCATGTTAATAATATTTTACTATAAAAAAATCCTCTTTTATTAGCTTTAAAGTTCTCAAGTTTAGTTTAAAAAACTAACACATAAAACCGCATTTCTTATAATAAGCAGCTGAGAGTTTTTATACTCCTGCTCTGATAAATTTTCAAATCATGTGCAAATAGCACCAGAGGGCATTAGTAAACGCCAGGATTTTGACACTAGTGATGTAAGCAGACTCAGGACATACCTGGATAAACGTTAGTGTCCACCACTCCTTCAAATTTAAATTTAACCACCTTAGATTAGATAAATGCAAATCCTGTTAATTCTTATTGTTCCTGCAAAGCTATCTTACCAAAACTCTAAAATATATGCAAAGAAACACACAAGAAAATTGCTGGATCAAATTAAATCCTCAAAAGGGATGAAAACATTGAGCTCAATATGAAAGAAAATACTATTGAAATATCAACTAGATAAATTCCTCCAATACCACTGAAATTATAGTTATACTTAGTTGAGGATATCTGCCACATAATTTCTTGTTTTGTTATATTATAATAAATGACCAATTTGTGCTTCCCATTTGGTTGTTTGCGCTGTTACTAGGATCTTCTAGATCTGGAAAGCATCAGGTCTGATTACCAATATTAAATTAGTCATATTAATAATGTTGACTGAGGTTAAGAATGTCAAAGTGTTATTATTATTTAGGATGGCTGGAGCAAAACTTTGATGTCAAGAAAGTATCAGGGTTGAAAAGTAAGCATTATGATTTATATTGACACTTGTGACTTTAGTTGAGGATGTTAACACATTTATTAATTAAAATTATGACGTAACAATTTAATGTCAAGGTTTTCTGGATCGCTGGTGACTGATGCCAAGGATGATTCAATCATGTATTAATTAAGGTTAAGAAGCAAGTTATGTTGAGTATAATCTGATTATTGGCAATGATGCTGGGGGACCCAAAAAATTGAGTGTACAATGAACATTCCGCTAACTGAAGTTCAGAATTACCAGCGACTAAGGCAAGGATAATTTGAAGGTAATTGTTAGTAAGATATATATAATTACCCAGTGTTGTAATCAGAGAAATTTTTGTGCTCTCAGGTGCTTTTTGGCCCTAGATTGTAACCACAATGATGCTTAAAGATTACTACCACCCTTGACTTCAACTTTTTTAACATTGGGATAAACTAAAATACAAGCAAATTCCATCTAGTACTAAAAAAATAAAATACAAGCAAACGAAAAAACAGTAAATGGTTTATGATGACATAACTCTTAGGATTTGTAAAATAAGTGATTTTATAGGTAATAAATTTAATTAGTAGGTTCAACGTGGTTAAAAGTGATCACATATTGTAATTTCAACATCTTGTATTAAAGGTAAATCGGGGCTAAAAATGAGTAGAGTAGCGATTCATAATAGGCAAGGGGGCTTCCCAATTTGGATAAATAACGATTTAGCCTAATACTGGTCTGGAGAGCCATATTAACTTAATAAAGCTAAGATTGTAGGTGTTAGATTGACTCCTAGAATAACCTAATTATGGGGGAGCATTTTATTATAATCTCGCCAACCAGCCAGATGGCAAGAGTTAATAGTTTGGCCAATTTACAGAGCTCCTAGTTGGTAATTGGTGGTAAAAATTTCATCCTCCTGAACCCCCTTCAGGTCCATAAAAAAGGGGATGGTCTCCTTTTAGGAGTTAGAACTAAATTGCAAATAGGACGAGGAGGAGCCTCAGGATGACTTCATTGACTCCGCTGCAGTACAGCGTAAACCTACTATTTACAAGAGGATTTTTGGCTGAGAAAGTTGGGGTAGAATTATTAGCCTATTTTGGGGGAATCCACCGAGAGTCAATTAAGGTTTTTGTGCAGTACTAAAGAATTGCCGCAATAGTCTCTTTACCTCATCTTAAACATCTATATGTCTGACACACAGAGCTTGATGCTGACAATGAATTGTATACTAATTAACACTGATGATGAAGAATTAAGGAGGGGGAAGCCATCAAGAGTGTTGAAAATTAGGATGCCAATGATAAATGCTGAAGAAGTTGATAGGTGGGCAACGGATTGTCATGAATACGCCTAAGTATAAATAGTGAATCTCCCTCTTAATAAATACTATCATTTGCCTACCTTTTAGTTTTAATGGACAGAGGTTAGCTTGGCTGGTTAAGGTGATACTGAAAATCCCCTAGGCTAGGTACTGGGTTAATGCACCTGGAGTGGTTGGCACTACCATCCTCCAACCTGGATCTACATGGAAGCCTCATAGGGACTTTCCCAGTCATAAAACTTAGCTAAGGACAATTGGAAATTTATCATGAGGTGAAGGAGCAAGGAGTCAGGCCGCCCAGGAAGGGGAAGAGTACCACTAGTGCCCACCAAGAGGGGATAATTTTGCCAATTTGTAGTTGGTGGTCTGCTGGATTGGGGTGTTGCACTGTAGACCGGTAGTGAAAGGTCACTGATGAAGGTGAAAGAGCAAGTGCCAGCAGTTCTCATATTGTTTGGACTGGCTCATTAGTTGAGTTCCTACTGCAGCAAATTAAGATTCAAAAAATGGTGCTCACTACAGGGGGCTCTGTTATTGTGCTGATCATTTAGCTGGAGGTATAGTTAAAAAGTTAGTCAAGCTACTGGCTTGGTCTTTGGGGAGAGGATGCCAACTTTTTGTGATGTCACTGTGATCAACAGAAGTGGTGGACTTAGCCCTGATGTTTAGTTTTTGACGACTCTTAGAGGCGGGGGTAGTGCCATAAACCTCCAAGCCATCGCTTCAATGTTTTTTGGACTGCCAAAAAGATAGGAGTCTCACTTGAGGAATATTATCTGTTAAGTTGGGGGATACGTTGGGGATTTTGACCAGATGAAATCCTCCCATAATTACTGAAATTATAGTTTTGATCTGTTGAATGTGGTTTCAAACTAATTTTCTACTTTGATGATATTATTGATGATAAAACAACTAATTTGTGCTTCAAATTTGGCAGGTTGAGATGTTATAAGGATCCGCCAGATTAGAAAGTAATGGGGATGATAATCAATAGTATATTATTCTACTTTAATATTGGCAACTGAGGCCAATAATGTTGAAATGTTATTCCCATTATTTTTCACAGAAAATTATTAATTTGATGTTGAATATGTAATGGAGATGATTCCCTATAAGCTAATAAATCTATTTTGACACTGGCAACTGAAGATGATGATGTCGAAACATCTATTTTTAATCTAAAATTATAGACAAATTGAAACTTGATGTTGAGGTATTCTGGATCACTGGTGACTTATGCCAAGGATGATCCAATTATGTGTTAATTAAGATTAAGCTGGCAATTTATGTTGAGGATAATCTTATTAGTGGCAATGGTGCTGAGGGACCCAAAAAATTGAGTGTGCAAAGAACATTCCGATGGATGAAGTTCAGAATTACTGAAGAATAAGGCTGAGGATAATTCCAGGATGATTTATAAAGAGAATTTATATATGATTAACCAGTGAATGATGCTGAGGATTAATTGACATAATAATTTACATTGATGGCAGATTAAGAGAGGATTTCCAGCAAGTGTGCTGACAAATGTGATGTTGGCGATAAATGTCAATATTGTTGATATATGGGCAACAGAATTTTATGAACACACTTAACTATAAATAATTGAGCTTCCCTCCTAATAAACATCTTTCATTTTCCTATATTTATTAGTATTTGGTGGACAGAGGTTAGCTTAGCTGGTAGAGCTGAGACTGAAAATTCTACAAGGTTAGGTGCTGGGTTAATGCACCTGGAGTGTTTGGCGCTGCCAACTCCCAGCCTGGATTTACAGGGAAGCCTCATTGGACTTACTCTGTTAATAGACACATCAAAGGTAATTGGGGATTAACCATGAGGGCGGAGAAGCAAGGGGTCAGGCCGCGTAGGAAGGGGGAAGAGGTCCATCAGTGCCCATCAAGAGGGTTAATCTGCCAAGGTGAAGTTAGTGATATGCTGATTGTTGAGTTGCACTTCAGACCTGTAACAAAAGGTCACTGTTGAAGGTAAAAGAGAAAGGGCCATCATTCTTCATACTGTTTGGCCTGGCACACTAGTGGAGTTCCTATTTCAGAGAAGTAAAATTTGCAATAAGTCACAAATATCCAAATGACTTTCTACATGAGCAACAAGTTTCCTAATGCTAAAGCTAGGAAAACCTGTTCTTGCAAATATTGGCGAAGATTGCCAGATTAAACTTCTGGAACCCTACTCACATTTTTAATGAAAAAAGATTTAGCAGTGACTTTGCGCATTTTTGGCATCCTTGAGAACATATGCTTATCCAGTTGTCACTAGTGTTCTTAAGTCTCCCTCCTCACTGACTTGTAAGTATAAAAACCTTGCGTTCGCTGATGGTATAGTATTGAGTATATTGTAATATCCTTCATAAATAATTAATTTGCGCTCCATAAAAAACTTGACTTTTTGTTTGATATCAAAAAATCTTCCCTCTTTGAAGAAACTGCCACAACCTATGGATGGTCCTCGCTTATTAATCTCCATAATGACAGTGACCGTTTCTCTGGTGATCACAGTGTTAAAATATCATTGGTGGAAGAAATCGTGAAAGCTACCTCAGGGAATTGTCACAAAACCACCTTTTTAAAGAGAATAAATGCATATGGATTTCCATCTCAAATTGAACATTTATAAGTCCAACTCAAATCGCCATAATTGAGATGAAATTGGATAAAGTAACACGGCAAATTGGATTTTTTTTCCAGTTGAAGTGGGATTAAAACATGGCAACTAATTCCCATTATTAAGTATGGGCTCATACTAACCCAATTTTAGTTTGGGATCCCATTCCAGTTTTTCCAGACGAGTGTCCCACCCAATTTAACCTGTTTCCCTCAGTAAGAGAAGCTTGGTAAATATTACTACCTGACCTCAGTTTTAGTTAAATTGTAACGGGGTTGTTATAAATTAGGCGGTATAGAAAAGATACGCCAAGGGTTTTTGCACAGGGGTTATGCCCACTGAGCAATAGAACTGAAAATTTGAAGATTGTTGTCCTTGGAACAACGCATTAAACTTTCAATATATATGGTGCAATTGGCCCAATAACACCTTTACCTATTTTTGTACTTTCAGCGAATCCTTCCTGGTCCACTCACTCTTTTCTTACTAACACCCTCCTCTCTTAATTGTCTCATCTGCTTATATCTCAGAGACTTCAGATGATAGCATTTCCTTGCTTAGTAATTCTTTCTGCCATATCAATTCTGTTCTGGAAGAGTTCATCAATTATTACATTCATGATCACCTTGTTTGAGGCGATTATCAATTATCTATCATGCATCGACATTTATTAACCACTAATCACTATATCTTCAGCGGAATTCCTCATATACTATGAGGTCAACTTCGCTCTTAAACTTGGCTACTTGATAATACTCATATCATTTAATCATGACGATTAACCAATGATCCACAGTTAATTGTTTTGGCTTATTGTCCAGTCATATAGATTTCATGACATTACCCCCCCTTTTGACTGGACAATAAGCCATACAACGTTTCTTTGATCAACCCAATGCAGCCCATCACGTGGCAACAACCACAAGCTTCCAACTTTAACTTTTTCTTCCAATTATGGCTTGATGTGGATCTACTGAACCAGGTCACATCCCACCCCACTTTTCCCTCTTCTTCTGGATGATGAAGGAGAGGCCAAAGTGGATGCCGTGACCCTTATGGCCCAGGAGTTGTTCCTACCCAAATTCGTTGGTTTTCTGTCTGCCTTGCGCTCCCCTTCCTGAACATAGTGACCCAGTTGCACTGGGAAGGGGAGTCGAGCCAAGGCCCTTCATTTAACAAGGTGGCCCTGTTGAATTTTCGGTCTATTAAGGATGGCTGGTTCTTATTATGCGGTAAGGAAGAGTTTTGAATGTCTATTGTATAAAGACAACAGACCAGACGGTGACTATAGTTAAGATTTAACTCCTTGGTAATTCTACTTGAAGTTGTATTATTCTGTCGTTACTTAGATGATGGCACGCTGCCCTGATCTTCCTTATCCCAAGTAAATCCTTGACTTAATACAACGTAAAGTATTAATCAAAAAGCTTATAAATTAAACTATAGAACTGTAGGAATATTGATGATCAATATTTGATTTTTGATTATATTAGTATTAACTTAGGATAATTTATATGGTTCAATGTTCACCACATCTTACCCATGATGCCTCAATTTCAATGGCACTTGGCCAGAGAAAGTAACGAGTTCATTTGAGGGTCTACAATCCATTCAACTTGGGACATCCCAAACATTTTATAGTCAGTCTCAAACTCAGAAATATACTCAAGACAGCGTTTCTAGCGCGTCTGCAATTAGCTGAACTGATACTCATCTCAAGCAATTGGCAGCACATACCAAGGCGATTCATACTGCTAATTAGCAATTAATTTGATTGAAAACTTGATTGATATTAAGAACTAATTTCAACATAGACCAAAAAAGCCCATGTGCCCAGGTTATTTAGTCAGCTATTATCGTAGGTCCAACTAAACAAATAAAGCCCCCATGACTGTGTCATCATAGTTTAATATTATTAAGTGGAATTGCTAGGCCACAAATCCCAAGTTTGGCTATACTTAGTGTACTTTTGATTTCGATTACCAACGATTTATATTCAGTCAACCATTCAACAGGCCCAGCTCCTGGCGGATGACTTCAGCCATCTAGGGCTCCCTTTCCCACTGGACCTCATCTCGCAGACTATCATTACAGCAGATGCTGTACTTCATGTGGTAGGTGATAGCCAGCTGGTTGGGGTCCTTTCCCCATGATCCTAACCACTTCAAGTCCCTAGGGGTACACTTTCATAACAACCAGTTAAATCACATGCAATCTGGGGTAAAGCAGCATTTTCCAGCCTTAGCACCAACAATCCATCCCAATACCTACCCATCATTGTCCTTCTTGGCAACATAAACTTCTTTCATCCCATGGGTATTTTAGGGTTAGGAATAAAGCAGCACTGGGTGGCCCTTGAGTGGGCCCATTGAGCAACGTTTACAGCAGCTGCTCTTTTCCAGTTTCCTATCCCGTCATGGAAAACTTCTTCATAAATTTTCTGGCACTGAGCGTGGCCTTTTCCTCCGGTCTTGGACTCAACTTCTTGTGCACCAGCCCTTATGACTTCATCCCCCTCTTCTTGGTTACACGCTGATCTCTTGAGAGAATCAGCGCATGTGGTTGTGGACTTTGCTCCTATTGGGGTAAGAGCAGGTTTGTTTTGATCTTGAGCAGCCAGCTAAGCTAAAGCCACCTCGCCTGTTACCCTGGGTCTCCAGTCCATCCTCCTCCTCCAGTTCCGCCACCCCATCCTCCCCAACATTATCTGGTGTAATGGCCCTGGAGTGGACACCAACTCCCTCGCCCCAAAACAGCAGCCTCCTCCCCCAACGCCAACCTGAGAAGAGTCCAGAAAATCTGCATCACATCTGAAGTGATGATAAAAGAACCATGGATCCCATCAATCAAAGTGCAAGGCTCACTTCAAGATACAAAGAAAAACTGGGAAGAAAATGACAGCTTAGCAGAAGATTCTAGTGACAACACCAATAGATTTAACTTACTTACCCACATAATGATGATGATTTTTTTAAATAAGTTTCTATTGTTGTTTATATGCCTGAAGGAATCTTGCACTTATTTGGTTAATAATCCAACCGCCCACAGGGTCCTTAATAGTATAGGTATCAATACCTGTTTTTTTCTATTATCTCAAAAGGGCCAATCCAGATATTAGTTAGCTTATGCTTTCTCCTAAACCCATGCTGATCATGGAATAGAACCATATCCCCATCCTTGAACTGAGCTAGCCTGATACGCCTTAACTGATCTTCAGCTGGTTTTTAATTTTCTTGGACAAGCTTAATGAGTACACTTTGGTTTAAAATTTAATCAACTATTCGTCAGGATGGTCAGATAATGGTGAGGATCAGTTCCGCTAGTATCTTCCATGCAGGCATAGAGCAGCGCGGGTATAGTGGGGTGCCATCCATATAGTAATTGAAAAGGGCTCTTTCCTGTTGCTGAGTGGTAGCTAATATTGTAGGCAAACATAGCGATAGATAAAGAGGGTGCTCCAATCGGAGGGTCTATTCATTACTAGCTTCCAGAGTATAGTCACCAGATTCACATTGACCTGTTCAACCATTCTGTTAGATTTGGGGTAATACAGGGCTGTTAGAATCCCAAGGATGGCCATCATTTCGTTGAGCTTGGGTAGGATGTGAGAGGTAATATTTATTTCCATTATCAGAAAGGATAAACTGAGGGCAGCCATGACGCTGATTTATACACTCCATTACAAACTTAGCCACTGTAACCGCCCATAGATCTCATACTTCCCATGCAACAACCCACCTGGTCAAATGGTCGATTGCCACTAGAAATGTACATGTGCCAATAGTTAACATTGGCAGAGGGCCAATGACATCAAGGGAGACCGTGTGCTAAGCAAAATGTGGTTTCACTGACTGGTATGAAGGTTTTTGGAAGAACAGCTTTTCCACTTGCCATTGATGTCATCAAGATATCCCTTCCAGCATGTCAAAGTTCATGCTTTCCCAATAATATCGAGGGTGCAACAATTCCAACGTCTTGCGCATGCCACCATGCCTGACTGCCATATGTGCGCTCATGATAATGTTAGGCTGGGCCAAGGGTCTTGGGAAGTTCACGATTGAATTGCTAATCCACTTGTACAACTCACAATTTTGCTGTAAGGTATTAGCTGGATTTTAATCAACGCCTTAATGACTTGCAGCGGCTCATCATTACACTTTCGCTGAGCATCTTGTCTTACATAATATCACAAAAATCTGCTGTAACTCCAATAGTTGGTAACCTTGACAAGAAATCAGCGTTCTGGCGTTTTGCTTCAGGTCAGTGAAGGATTTCAAAGTCAAAAGCCTTCAGGATTTGAGGGCCCACCTGGCTAAACACCCTTTGGCTCCTTGAGGTTCTGCAACTAGCATAACGAAGCATGATCTGTTATGACTTTAAACTTTACTCCGTGAAAATATACTCTAAATTTCTTATATTCATAGATCACCACTAAGAACTCCTGCTTGGTTATGGTAAGTTTCATTAATGGCAATTCAGGCTTCGACTGCAGTACACAACAGGGTGTTTTTCTCCCTCATCGTCCTTATGGGATAATACTGCCCCCCTAGCGGAAAGGGATGCATACATCTGAACAATGAATTTTTTTATCAAAATTGGGTTAGCGTAACACTGGCGCACTGCTCAGCGCCATCTGAATTGTATCAAAGGAGTATTGTCACTGTTCCATCCATTCAAATGCAGCATCCTTCTTTATTAACTCAAACGGTGAACCTCCAATACAGCTAAAATTAGAGATGAAGTGCCGGTAGTAGCTGACCATCCCCAATAATACCTGAATGTTACGATTACTGGTGGTCCTGTCATTTTTTGGACATCCTTCACCTTGGCTGGTTGAGGTTTCAGCCCTGTCAATCTACTATTAACCCAGTTACTCCAGCTGTTCTTTGAAAAAGCGGATTTCTGGGGCTTGATCTTGATGTTGTCCTCAGCCAACAGGCGTAATACCTCCTCCAAATGGTTAAGGTGCTCGGAAAACATGCAGGATAATACATTGATGCCAACAAGGTACACAAGGACGCATGAGAGCTTCAGGTCACTGAGAATGGTATCCATGGCCCATTGGAATGTAGCTGGGGCATTACACATCCCTTGTGGCTTATGGGTCAGTTAAAAGCTACTTGTACATGATAATGGCGCATTTCTCTTGCTCCACCGCAGGCAACGCAATTCGCCAGTAGCCCAGCATTAGGTTTATTTCCCAGAAGCAATGGCTCTGCCTAATCAATCCAGCACATCATCGATCCTTGGCAAGGGATACATGTTTTTCTTGGTAATGCTGTTAGGCTTCCAGTAGACTATTAATACCCTGTTGTTGCCGCCCTTCTTTTTTACAATAAGAATGGGTGAAGCCAACAGACTTTTTGATGGTTTGAGCATTCCTTGATCGATCAGCTTCATTATTTCTTCAGTTACTACTTCCTCAGCTGTCCTTAATTGGCAGATCAGCTGCGACCTGATGGGGGATTATCCCCAGTGTCCAATCAATGAACCACCTCCTTAGTGCACCCTAAATTGTGATCATTAATAACAAAAAAATTCTTTTGAACAAAGTATCGCCTGATCCTTCTGATCTTCTGTTAAACCAGCTAAAATTTCATGCAGAAGCACCGTCATTACGCTGTGTTACAAATGGATTGGAAAACCAAATTCATCCATCGTCCCAAACTCATGAACCTGAAGGACCTCCACAACTGGGGACAAGTGTAAATAGACCACTATTTGATGCCAGCGGATTTGCATTGATTCGTTCTGTAAATTTTCTTGAAAAACCTTGATATCATGACTGGAAGTAATATTCCTGGAGTCATATGGGGCTCAAAACGTGATTGCTGATAAGAGACAATAGCTTCCACATAGAGTCCAATGGGCATTTTGACTACCAATTTGGTGTTCACTATTACTTGGTGACCGGATGAGATGGAAATCGCCCCAGCTGCTCTGAGAGGAACCCTTAGTATTCGTATATCTGGTGAGGAAGGACCCAGGTCTTACCCTTTAATTGTTTTTAACGAACTTATTCACCCCATCATTGTAGGCTAGGTTGATATGACCCATGTGCCACAGATCCTTTGGCACTCTGTGGAGGTAAATTTTGGTATCCGCTGACCCAGGATTATGAAGTTCTCCACCGTCATATCAACAATAGCCTGAAGTGGCGCAGGAAAGTAGTTTCAATTAACAACTGGTAATTACTGATGGGTAGCACTATTGATGGAGCTACAATTACAATTGACTCAAACCACAAGGGTAGCGCACTGTACGCTCCCTCAAAGTTCATGCTTTCCGCACCTGCAGTCCCATACACCATACAATGTTACACGTCAGGCTTAAATGCCAACTTTGCCACAAACTTGGTGAACACTATGCTAACTGAAGCGCCTTTATCAATTATAGCGCATACATGGGTTTTGGCAACGACTATGTTACAGTATGTACACTCAGAATAAAAAGAATTCTGATTGTATAAAACGTGGATATATAATGGATCTATTCTCCCCAGAAAGCCCATAATACCCTCCCAGACTTTAGGGTACATTTCAACAATATTTGTCCACAGAGAGGGCAGCATTCGCCCCTTTTAAGAGAGGCGCATCAGAGGTTGGATCCGGCTCCTCAGTAGAATTTTGGTAAATTATTTGACATGCTTAAGGCTTCAGTTGCTCCTGAGGCTCGTCTTTTGCCATGTCATTTTTTGCACTAGGTTCAATACATACACCCCTCCGACTAGCTGCTGATATAGGAATGCGTCGTCATAATAAGAGAATTCCACTGCATGTAAGTGGATAGGTTCAGGTGGGACGTTTGAGGTTGTAGTAGCAGAGGTAGAGAGTCCAATCTCTACTCTGCTTTGCCTTTTCCCTGATAGCACTGATCCTGCTGTATGTGATGGACCAGATGGGAGGGGCAACCTTGTGCCAGGTGCCCCGGCCAACCACATTTATAACAATTGACCTCATAGGTCCTGCATCCATGAATGTTGGAAGATGGCCTCACCAAAAGTTAGATTGTTATTGATCAGCATAAACAGGTGCAACCTGGTAGGTATCTGCTGATGGCAACTCGGTTGAGGGCAAGGCGGATAGTGATAATAAGGCCATGGATTACTAAGTGAACTCTGAGCAAGGCGGGTAAATTCTCCAAATAAGAAAGCTCAGCAACAGATGTGATATGTTTCTGATTTGTATTAGGTACAGAAAAGGTAGCTTATAGATGGTGCAGAGTGTATGATGTTAAGCAAGGTCACCTCGTCCTCAAAATATGGAGCCATAACATTGTACAGCTCATAGTATGGCTTCAATGCGGAGGTCATTACAATGCACACATCCAATTTGGATAAAGTTCCTGCCCTGATTAACACATGAGCTTATGCCATAAATCAATCAGAAAATGCATTGAGGGTCTTGTTCCACTGGAACCCAATGGGCAAGAAGTCTGCCTTCTGCTTCGACATCTTTGCAGTTCCCCCAAACAGCCACATCACCTTATCATTCATTCCTTGTATGTAATGGAAGTGTTTGGAAGGTAGCAAGTAACTTGGTCAGCACTTTCGACATCCAAGGTGGATATTAATAATTTCTCTTTTCACCAATCAGAAGCTCCTTCTGTTGCAAACCCAAATTGCCTGAAGAATCCATGAATATCTCCATCACGTTTGAACGGAGGAAGCTTATCACTAAAAAATCTTGAAGAAGCTCATCCTGCCTTTTGAGCAAAGCATCCAGGGCAAGTTTGAGTTCTGCATATCCAATGGAAGCAGCTTGGCATGAAAATCCTCTGTTAAAGCAAGCCTGATGAGCCATGGTCAACAACTAAAGATTTTTTTATTTATTATAATTGATCAATGGGCCCCCATTAGTGAGGATCACTGTTATAAATTCAGCAGTATAGCAAAGATACGCCGAGGGTTTTGCACATAATTACTTAAATTTAATGCGGGGAAGGCCGACCATGGGATGGACACTTCCGAATATGACTCAAGCGAGACAAAACTTAGTACCAGGGGAGGCACCCCAGAGACGCGATGCTATCTCTTGTTGCCAGCGGGAACGCCACTTATGGGGAGGGAGAGGGAGAGGGAACGTGTGGAGGAAGGGGTCTGATTTGATGAACCAGACTGGGAACCAGGAGGAGACCAGCTGTCGGCGACGCGGTGGGAGATATTCAAACATCCACGCTTGAAAGTGGTCCACCAGATGAGACCGGAATCTTTGGAAAGCTTCAGGGAGGGTGGGGATGGAGCCAGCGATGGCATCCAAGACAATCGTGTGGATAGTCCACATGGCGATTGCAACCACCAGAGCATGGAGGGAGGGCGGAAGGGGGGAGGCCATTGATGAAGCAAACATATCTCATGACAGACTGAAGGGATGCGTTTGATCCTGGCCTAGCAGACGTTGGACTTCGCGCCATATCACTTTAGAGGTGGGGCACTTCTCCAGGCGGTGGAACAGCGTTCCATACTGGCCACACACGACACAGGATGAGTGTAAAGCATTAGAGCGCTCAGCTGTACGATACACCCGCCTCAGGCAGCGCCACACATGGGAGCGGACTTGAGGCTGCAACAGAGTATGGTGTGCGTATTTCCAGATAGTCTTTTGGGTCTCAGTGGAATAAGGGATGTCCATCATGTCCAGGTAGTCCACCCTGGATAGGACTTGGGGTCGAATGGGGATCACGCCATCATGGATGGGTAGCCCCTGTACCTCTTGTGTGAACTGAGGAGAGGGGCGGCCTCTTCAGGTTGTATATCCACTAATACAAATTCTCCACTCTGCGCTTCGCATGGAGAGTAGAATTCGTTTGTAGTGGGTTTTAGTCCCGTGAGGACCTGTGGCCGATGTGTGTGACGCGAGGTATTTCATCAGGGAGTGGGGGTTTGATGGATTGTTGAGGCCCAAGGCTCGGGAGAAGTTGGAGTGGGCCGCGCGGGACCAGTGTTGGGATGGGAGTGTAGGAGCGGTGACGGCCGCGATCCAGGTGCCCAGGATCTTGGCAGCATGGGCTTTGAAGTCAAGCAGGCCCATGCCACCATGATGATGAGGGCCAAACATGACCTCTAGCCGTACTGGTGGAGGGCGGCCTGACCAAAGCCATTCTTGCAGCAAAGCATACAGGGATTTGAAGAAGCTTGAGGAGAAGGGGATGGCGTGGGCTCTGAACCAGACTTTGGATAGGAGCATAGAGTTGGCAAGAACAACACTGCAAGTGAGGGTAGTAGGATGGGCTCTGAGAGAGGCGATTCGCTTTGTCACGTTGTCCAGTATATGGCACTCCATTACTGCTGACGCATATCCGCCTGCCTCCATCCACACGCCCAGATGGCGTACCAGTCCTATGGTAGGACGTGGCACAAAGGGGAGCATCAGTGGAGCGGTGTGTGTTGAGTTAGTAAGGTGTGGACGCGGGCGAGCAGATGGGCCGGGTTGGGAACTACTTGCTGGGGCCCAGCAGTTCTGAAACCGACCAAGGAGGATGATTTCGGTTTTGGAGGCGTTCAGTGCCACGTTGCCTACCCGGGAATATTCCTGGATGAGGGCTTCAAGCGCACGTGCATCTTTGTTATTAGACACCCCCACCACGCAATCATCTGCAAATGCCATCATCTCGACTGGGGTTTGGCCTGGCACATGGACCCCAGTGAGGTGGGCATTCACATTTCGCAGTAGTGGGTCAAGGCTGAAGTTGTATAAGAGTGGGCTGAGGGGGTCCCCTTGTCGCAGGCCCCTTTGAGGGCGGACTACTTCTGTTAAGAAGCCAGGGCCATGTACTGCCATTGTTGCAGATTCCGTGAGCAGCATCACCCAGTTTATGAAGCGGGGGGGTAGGCGGAATTGATGGAGGCAGGCCCTTAGGTATTCCCAGTTTACTCTATCATAGGCCTTTTGTTGGTCCAGAAATACAAGTGCCCCAGAGGCTGTGGACTGACACACATTAGCCACAGAGTGCACGTTATCCCAAATTGACCTTCTGGGGATGAAACCGAATTGTTCTAGGGGAGATGGTGGCAGATGCTACAGTCCCTAAACGGTTAGCCAAGATTTTGGTTAAAATTTTGGTGTCTGTGTTTGTTAGAGAAATGGGGCTCCAGTTGGCTAAGTCAAGCCTATCCCCTTTCTTGAAGAGTGTGACAGTAAAGGCCTCATGTCCTCCTGGTAGAAGGCATGTTTCCAACAGACTTTGGTTGTGTGAGGCTAGCAGCAATGGGATATATATTTAAAATATTTTTTGTAGAACTCATATGGAATGCCATCTGGGCCTGGGCATTTTTGGTTTGGCGCACCGCAAATGGCTGTCCATAATTCGTTCAAAGTAATTAAATTCATTATTTCTGGGTTACAGAAAATGGTGCAGATATGAGCTCAGTCGAGAAATTCTGCCATTTCAGCCAGCTGAATTGGTTCAGCTTGGTATAACTTGAAGTAATATCTTTGCATTTCGATTGCCACTTTGGCCGGTGTGTCCACAATGGAATTATCTGATCTTCACACCTGTGTGCAGGCCACACTCTGGCGTGGTGCAAAATTTTTTTAAAGAAGTATGCGGTGCACTTGTCGCCTTTAGTGATGCATGTGGCCCTGTATTGGACACAAACCCGATGTTTGTGTTGCCTTTTGAGTGTGTTGAGGTGGGCGGCTGCCTCCGCCCACTTTCAGCCCCATGCAGGGCTATATCCTGTGGCTGGAATGTTGGACTCCAAGTGGGCCAATTCCACCAGTGCGCGTGAGATAACCGCCAATGTGGCTCGTGAGCACCTGGAGGAGAGTTGGCGATAGTGTGCGGATGGTGTCTTCTTTGAAAGTTGCCCATGTGGAAATGGGGTCCACGCAAAATGGTGCAACAAACGATTTTATCAAAGTTGCCTCTTCCACCCACGTGGAAAATCCTGGCGACGCAAGCTCGGGGGGGCGGATTTTGCACCAATGTGGGGCCTTTGCAACTGTGACGGGTAAGTGGTATGTTTTTGAGACCAGTCGGTGGTCAGAGAATTCCATTTTCGTTGTTTTGAAGTGGGAGATGTGGGGTTGGAATTTCGCCAGCGTTAGAATAAGGTTGATGTGGGTCATGGACCTTAATTGGCCATTGTGGACGTGGGGACGCGTCATGTTTTCAAGCAGTGGGGCATGTCACGGCAGCGCATCCATTAACCCAAGGGTGGCTTTTAGAATGCGTAGTTCTACGTGACCCTGTGGGGCATGGGGTGATGGCAGCCACTGGTCCGTTGGTGAGGTTAGCCAACAGTTCATGTCGCCAACTAGGAAAGAATTGGGGGGTAGTGGGAGGGATTTGACCAATGAGAAAAATTCCCGATGCTCATGTGCACTGTTTGGGGCATAAATTTTGACGATTGTGTGCACAACGTCAGCCCATGAGAAGGTGACAACTAGCACTCGGCCATTTAGGAATGTTTCTGAGGATGTGAATTTGAAAAAATTGTTTTTCTGAATTAGCACCCCACAGTGCTTCGACCAAAAGGATAGGGATGGTAGGAGCATTGTTTTCCAAGCTTCCTCAGAACCTCATGGACAGTGGGACTCCTGGATGGCCAGGATATTCATGGGTAAATTTTTTTGTAAAAAACTCAGTTTCCTAGCCCGGGATGGGGAGGCCTTGAGTCTGGCAATATTCAGTGTCCCTAGAGTGAAGGTTTCCCCCATCGCACCTTAGGTGTGAGGGGGTGGGCCCCCAGGCCCACCAGCCCCTTCCAGGTCCCCATGGGCTTTCACAGCAGCGCGGGTGTTAGCAGCAACACTATCAGGGTTTTTGTTAATTTTTGCAGAAAGAGTCACGTTGGCTTTGGCATTCGCTTTTTGTTTTCCTGACGTCTGACGAATTTTTTGTGGTGCAGATAAGTTTGGTGCACCGTCAAGCGGGGCAAAAAAAATTTTTTTGGTTGGGATAGGTCCCAAGTCAGTTTCAACCAGAGCTTGGGTGCAGCAATTGGGTGAGATTGAATCTCCCATCAGATCCTCAGAATGAGTGGCCCACTTAGCATGGGCCTCCCAATCTGATTGGGTGATGGATTCCCAAGTTGCTTCCACCGCGAAGGTCTCCATGTCCTCCTGGCGTTGTGAGTGTGGGATGGTGGTGGTGGCCTTGGCCACTTCCTTGGCTGCGGCCCTATGAGCCTACTTGGCCTTCTTCCACTCCTGCGGGGAGATAGGCTTTACCAATAGGTAGCAGCCTTGTGCTCCCCACGGGAAAGCCTCCTTGGTGCTTGCGGTTGGTTCATAGTGCGCCTCTCCGTTGGCCATGGCCGCTGAGGGGTGCTCTTGGAACGTGACGCCCTCCTTGATGGGGCATGCGTGCGCCTTATGGCCAAACGCATCACAGTGGGTGCAAATGGGGGGCGCGCTGTCCACGGTTACCCAGAATGGGTGGGTGGTATGTCCTGTGATGTCAATAAAGGTGGAGTGTGGGATCTGGGTTAGGTCCTTCGCGATCTACTCAGTTGGGGTCAGAACTGCGATGGCTTTGCCAGTGCACAGGTGTGGCATCAGCATAAAACGTTGCATTTTGAAAGATTGTATTTCGCCATATATGGCGAGACCATCTTTCAGGTGTTGCTCCAAAATGTCACGTTTTACCATAGTAGGCAAAAAGTCAAATGTGAGGAAAATTTGGTTTGATTTTGTCCATCTGGTGCATTTGGTTTCGATGACCCATTGCCCTTTGGGGAGGTTGACCACTATGCGCACCGCTGCAGCCTCGTCTGCTGCTATTTTGCTTTCGAAACCTAGGTCTAGCCAACTGCGCAACATGGAGTGAGGTGCAACATACACCGCAGTCGTGAAAATTTTGTGTACATCTTCACAAAATTTTTCCCATAAGGCCGTTTTTTGGATGTCCAGATACACACAGACTCCAAATTCCACCGACGAAAGTGGCTGGGAGTGTGGCGTGTTGATGTACTGGTTGCATCGTGCTTGCCACGTGAGTATCTCTGGGGAAATTGTGACCGCCAGTTTTTTTAGATTTTTTTCTATTTTGCCGGATTCTCCGGGGCGTTTTCAAATGTTAGAGGCCGCGGGCCTTCCGCCTGCTCCTCTTGCCTTGCTTGCCCAACTGCTCCCAGACATGGGCGCAGACTAATCCCCTCTATGAGATTATCAAACTAGATTTAGTCTTGAATTGAATAGGTTGCAAAAGTGTTTGCAACGAGAAAGAAAAGTTCTTTGCACATAATTATACCCACTGAGAAATAGACCAACGATATGAAGATTGTCATCCTTAAAGCAACGCAATTAACTTGTAATAAATATGGAGCAATTGCCCTGATGACATTTATCTATTTAATCT
The DNA here is from genome assembly GCA_022478985.1 of Massospora cicadina. Taxonomy (NCBI): domain Eukaryota; kingdom Fungi; phylum Entomophthoromycota; class Entomophthoromycetes; order Entomophthorales; family Entomophthoraceae; genus Massospora; species Massospora cicadina. The sequence continues at coordinate 92,731 of JAKSZP010013368.1, forward strand.
AATGCTTTCAGAAGATCCTTCCTGGTCCGCTCACTTTCTTCTTACTAACAACCTCCTCTCTTCAATTGTCTCATCTTACTTATATCTCAGCGACTTTAGATGATACCATTTCCTTGGCTTAATAATTCATTCTGCCATATCTCATTGGTTCTGGCAAAGTTCATCATTATAAAATTCACGATCTCCTGGTTTGAGGTGATTTACCAATTATCCATCATGCATTAACCTTTATTCTAACCGCCTATTACTATATCTTTGGCGGAATTCCTCCTATAATCCAAGGTCAACTTCGCTCATCAACTCGGATACTTGATAATACTCATATAGCCTAATTATGATGGTTAAACAATGAACTACAGAAAATATTTTTGGTTTATCATCCAGTCATATAGATTTCTCAACATGGTTGATGTTCATAGATCAGTATTTCCTCACTTATCCCTTGCAAATCTTGCTCTTAAATGATCATAACGGTGATGACATGTGGACTATGGATGCTATCATGGCTATGGGATTAACCTTGATGAAAGCTAATTCTTTACTTAAAATGTCATATGTCTGACATAATATCCCAGCTCATCAATGTAGTGGTCATTTAAATGGCTCAAGAATTGTTTGATTTGGGTTTGTCTAAAGCTTTAGAAGCTTATACGGCCTCATGCGCACTTCTTGACATGATGGTAATGGTTAGTAGTAATAGAGCCATTAAACAAGTACTGTTTGCTTGGGAAGCACAGCAATCACCCCCTCAAACACTCAAGTCTGCAATGTGATGGTGATAGGACATAACTTCTGCCCTTAGATGAGGTAGGCCGCCAAGTTCTGGGAGTTTTGGACGAACTTAAATTGGCATATACCTTATTGGGAACTACAGATGCCTCTAAATATCAGCAATCACTGGCAATACTCTACGCCTTTCAAGGAAAAGCAAAACCTGGAAACTTGTCTTACTTTATTAGAGCTCCCACATAGAAGAGGCACCTCCCTTGCTTTACCAATTGTCTCATCAATGGTTGCCACATGAATAGAGACCTTAACTCTTATTCCAACTATTTAATGGTGAAGTCTCGCCCTAAGTATTGGCGGCCACATCAAAGCTTACCAATTGCTAGCAGATTACATCCAACTTCCAGAGGACATTACCATTGCTGCTTTCGAGGAATCATTTAAGCATGGGGCGGTCTCTCACTTGCCATAGTATATTAGACCTCATAATATGGTGGGAGAGTTTATTCTGGCTCAACATATTGAAACACATCTCAGACTTAGAAGCAGCATAAAAACTGATCCACATAACCGGTTCACTGCCTTACCAAAACTTCATCTACTCTCAAGGATTGTGTGCTTGTGTTGTTTAACAATGAGGAAGAAACGCACAATAGTACCAATATGGAACAAGATCCTAGCCAATGGCATAGCTGAGCCAACTATGATGTAAAAGAATCACTTAGATATCTCCCACAACTGAAAGTGCTTGCCGTGACCTTAGTACCTCTCTCTGACATCACAAAACACAACCTTCCTTCACCACAATTATGTAACTCCCACAATCAACAATGGGATACTTTATGGATCTTGGTGGGGCATCCCAATTATCAGGGACCCAGACTTATGGATCTCGTAAGCAAGGTAGCAAACAGACCTCCCAGCACCATTTTATAACCTTGTGGACTCAGAGGCCCTAACGGTGTCTTCCTACCAACTTGAGATGTAAAATAAGTTGAAAAAGACCTCTTCTGAAATCTGAAAATTAAACCTCATCCATGTACTTCCATTGATGGATTCATAGAATCCCACTTTGGCCCATAATATCAATATGTAGAGGAATAAATGCACTCCCAATTCCCTAACTATCTTGGGATCATTACAAGTTAGCCGCAAGCTTAGATATCAACGCTGGAGTATGCACCATGAACAACTTTGATAAATTTTATCATGCTTATTTCTTGCTTGCCCTTGAAATCACAGTCAGCTCAAGTCACATTGTATTAATTCCTTGTGAGACACCTGTGCTTCTAAAAATTTTATTGATGTCAAGGTGGACCGTACTTAAACCTTATAATTACCTCAGGGGCCCCAGTCAAGGGGCTCTATGGTACTACTGATCATACCGCCCTTGCTTTAACCATTGCACTTCCTTACTCGTGGACACCATTTTGATACCATCTTCTCTACAATTCCAAATCTAATCTAACCCATGATCCTAGCTTAGACTGGTGGCACTAAAAGTTGATAACCATTTGTTGTAATTTGAGGTTTGTTTGCTCGCTGGTGCGATTTTCATTCCTACTTCCAACAATTATGAGCATGAGAAGCAGGTTCTCTGATGCGGGGGAAAAAGTAGGAGTTGTTGACCACTCCTATTATAATAAGATTTAATCTTAGAATATAAATATTTTTATATTTTATATTATTTGCAATCCTGAGTTCAAGAAGTGAAGACTTATTATAAACCAATGCTAGTATTTAGATGTCAAAGCTTAAAGTTCAGATTGCTTAGTAACATCCAGATTTGGAAATATTGGGATTTGACCTATCAGATCAGTTGAGACTTTCCTCGCTTCAATGTGAGGGCAGATGGGGAAGTGACACCAGGAATATGTACCCGTGAGGAAGAAATTTTATAAATTTAGGCCAATCAGAAGGCGGGAAAATATTTTCATCGTGTTGGACCCCCTCTGACCCTATAAAAGGGGCCATTCTTAAAGGTGTAGCTTGAACTAGAGTAGTTGTAAGATGGGGATGGACCTCCAAATGGCTCCCTTAATTCCGTTAATGATTTGGAATATCCTTGCTAACCATACTCGAGCTTTTAGGCTGAGTTTTATTATTGTTAAAAGTATTGTCACAATTCAAAGGATTTCGCTGAGAATCGTCTATGGTCTTTTGGATGAGGTCATTCTTAATTAAAACCTAAGTTTACTCATAATAAAATATTAGAATTTGTAATTGTCTGACATCACCCTTCAAGTGTTTGGGTCAGAATAAAGCTGTAAGGATCGGCCATGAACTTGATTGCTAGTAACTCCTGTAGCAAGGGATTTGATGTAGTACTCCTCCTCTCACTTGTGAGAGACTATAAAAGGTCCTTCCCATATAGACCCTAGTTTCTCCCTTCTAGGGGTGATAAATTGTGGTAGTAAAGCACCAAGTCAAATACTTTAAATGAATGAAGAGTGGGCTGGAGCTTATTAGCGGATTGACCCTATTTGTGACAGCTTTAAAATTAGTTATAGTCTCTGATTGTAACTGAATGATGTTCAGGGCTAACTTCTTTATGGATTGCTCAGGGTCAGTCCTATCAGTGAAGTGTCTTTGGCTAAAATGCAGGTACTCAAGTTCCTGTCCATACAACACATGAAATGGAGACATCTTAAGGATCCTGTGGTAACTGATTGGCTGGCATGAGGGCACTTGGAAAGTACAGGTCCCAGTGAAGGGGGTCTGAAGTGGCCATTTTCTGTAATATAGATACCAGAATCCCATTGGATATTTCCACGGTACAATTTGGTCAAAGGTTTGTGGGGGCAGAAAAGAGCTGTTGCGTGCCCATGAAGGTAACGAGGACCTTCGCCACTTGGGAAGTGAAGTTTTTCCATTATTACTGAGCAAAGTTTGAGGGCAACCGTGTTAAGCAAAGATATACTGGTGGAGGAAAGTGGCCGTGGCTTTGGCCGTCTGAGCTGGGAGAGCCACTGCCTCGACCCATTTGGTAAAGTGATCAATTCCTACCAAAAATAAAGTTTTTTACCCGTAGTTTGGGTTAGAGGGCCAACCATACTTAGGCTTATGGTGTGGAAGGGCTGTTGAGGAGTGGTAGGTTGATATTGATACTTAGTTTTGAAGCTTGATTGCTTTTTTCATGTCATACAGGCGTCCAGGACTTTAATGATGGTCTCCATGATTCTCTACCATTAGTAGCGTTATTTCACCCACTCATAGATTTATGCACTCCACTATGACCTAGAATGGCATGAGACTCCATAATGGCAGGTAATCGCTCAGATGGTCAGAGGTAGGGTAATTAGTTCACTTTTATTTTCTTGTATAGTTTCCCATTATCCATCTAGGTGTTGTGGGAGTGTCGAGCTAGCATCTTCTGGTGGGTATATCCTCATCATCCCAAGCATGTGGGTCATTAGGAAGTCATTTAGTTGCTCTTCTATACTATTATTTAAGTGAAGGATAGGCAGCCAAGTCAATCCATTGACATTCATGTGGCTCATCCTGGCTCCTTGCTCATTGGTCATATAATTGTGCTGGAGCTTCAAAGTCCAGCGTGCCACCTCCCAGTGGGTTCTTTCATATTTTTTATCTACTATAAAGAGGCGTGGTCAGTATCCACCTTAATCAGGCCCCATATAAGAAATGGCGGTATTATTTAATATTGAGCAAGACGTCAAGGCACTCCTTCACAGTGACAATATAGTTGTGTTCTGCCTTAGAAAGCATCTTACTGAAGTATAAAATGTGGTGATCAACCCCATGCTCATCCGGTTGAGCCAAGCTATCTACAACTGCATATTTGGAGGCATCAGTAAACAGCATGAAGGGTTTACTATAGTCAGGGTGGCGTAGGATTGGTCGTCGCTGCAGCAGCTTTTTTAGAGCTTCAGAAACAGCCTGTTGTTCCGCACCCCAATAGAAAGGGGTTTTCTTAGCTAAAAGGCGTATGAGAGGCTCACTGAGCTGAGCAAATTTGGGGATGAATTGATAATAATATCCCATCATACCCAAGAACACCTGAATATCACGGAGGGTTTTAGGGGCAGGCATCTAGGATATCGCCTCAACCTTATCATGAGGAGGCTTGATCTTTATTTGGGGAGATGGCGTGGCCCAGGAAATCTAACTTTTTCTGGAAAAATGTACATTTGAAGGGCTTTGGTTTAATGTGAAAGGCCCTCATGCGTTGGATAACTTCTTTTAAGTTATAAAGGTTCTCATTGAACTTTCAGGAGAAGATGGTGATATTGTCAAGTTAGACAATTACGCAACTAAGCTTTATATCCTGCAAGATGTAAACCATGGCTCAGTGGAACGTTTCAGGTGCATTGCACAACCCTTGGGGTAGTCAGGAAGGTTGGAAGAGACCTCCACTGCAGATTAGCGCACACTTTTCCTGGTCATGCAGAGAAAGGTCCATTTTCCAGTATCCAATAGCCAAGTTCATGGAAAAAAAAACTTTAATCCAGAGAGTTGTTCCAGAGAGCCATCAATTTGGGGAATGGGTAGCTGTCCTTATTGGTGAGGTTATTCAGCTTTCAGTAGTCCATAACTACCTGATAACCACCATAATTCTTTTTAGCACTAGTGGTGCCCAACCCAAAAGGGGGAGCCGTAAAGCATCTTCATTTGCAAATGGGCCAAATAAAAGGGATTATTTAAATAAGAAAAATTTTCTAAAATTGAACTTTGGCTACCAGCCTAGGAAGCCATATCAGAGGGGGAGGAAGCTTTGGGGAAACTTTTGTCCAGTGCCCGCTTTAGCTGGCGGACCATGCCAGACAGCATTGGGGTGGGAGCATCAGCGACATATGGCATAAGGAGGTATAATTGTGGGTTTTCTTTGGTAATGAGCCTGGCGGTGTCTATCGTCTCAACATATTGAGCAAGTTGATGCTCAGCAAAATCAATTAGAGCAGGCACACAAGTAAATGACTTGATGTGCCGGTGGGTTTTGGGGTAAGTGGGGTCAAAAAGAGATGTTTTTGCTGCATCAATGCAAGTACGGCTTCCACTAAAAGCAAGCTACTCAATTTCATATTTTGCATCCTCCTCGAAATCATGGGGTAAATTTTGGATAGGAATACCCTCAACAAGGGGTTCCATACCCATGGAGTTATTGGTGGATGAGGGTGCTGGCAGTAGCTTCAGAAGCTTCAACTGCCATTTTATTGATAATTTTATATATGTGATAACTGTTTTTGGGATGAAAATGGTGGGGGCGTGATTTAAGAGGATTGACAAAAAACTCCTCCAATGCAAAATCTGGTTTAACATTTTATGATAGGTCATTTTTCAATCCAATCAAGACGCTCGAAAGGATTTGACTAAACTAATGCTGGATAGCCACCAGAGTTGGCAAGTTGGCTGCACCTGATTGGCCACAAACTGTTAACCAGGGCAGCTCAGATAAAACTGTTTCAGCCACTGGTTCAGGTTGTCATAATTTGACCAAATTTTTGAATTTTTAATGGCTGCAGCTTTGGAAGCCATGCCAGAATTTAACAAAGTTGGGAGCAGGAGAATCAAGCCCCACTCAAATAATTTGGTTGTGGCAGCAGCTGAGCTGACGCCAGAGGGGGAGCGGCGGAAGTGGTGGAGGCAGGAGCTGTAGGGCACTTGCACTTTAAGTGACAAAGCTTGAAGCACATGGGGCAAATGGTATGGCCATTCTTGTTGCGCATCCAAACGGGTGATTGAGGGTGAATCTGATCACCATGCAAGGGGGAATTGCAAGATGAGTGTCACAATGGAATGGGCGGATCATCACAAAGGCACGCAGCCCTCCTATTTGATCCACTCCACATGGAACCAGAAACTGCAGCACAGGGTATGCACCATAAATGGTCAAACCCTCCGTGAGCTCATGGCAGAGGCGTTCAGGGGAAAGGTGGGAGTGCAACCCAGTGAACTGGACCACCAACTTGGCCTCATCCGGGGCCACATATGAATAGTGAGATAAGAATACTTCTAAAAAAAATTGGCAGCTTAGATGCTGCCACCGCATTAGCCTCAGATCAAATTCTGAGGTCAAAATAGCTCTTGAACAGGTGAAAATCAATATTTTCAGTGGGTTCCACTGCCATGGCCATCTCAATGATGGCTGCGCTCGTGTATTGGAAAGGATTTTCATATTCAACCCAGAGGCCAAAATGCAGGTTGCTCTGAGGGAGCACCAAAGGGTTCCAGAGCACCACCTGTGTACATGTGAGATGATGGGCTAAGTCCTGAGGTGGGACATAACGCCTGGTGGCATTGGGAGGGCTATCAGAGCCAGCCTGGACAGACTTCAGTGGTGGATGAAGGACACCAGAAGGTGACACATCACCACCCTAAGCCAGGTCAGCAGGCATTAATGGCATCAACATTCTGATTAAACTTTCTCAATTCAAGTGGCAGTTTTTGTATTTTTAAAAACTTAATAATTTGGCTTCGATTTAGTTGATTAAAGCTAAAGAAAGGTTCCCACCATTATTCTTTTTTATGAGCAAAAGCGGAGATGACCAAAGGCTTTGAGAAGGTAACATTAGTTCTGCGTTCTGTAAATGCTTAAGCTCCGTACTCATCTGGCCTCCTCAACTTTTGACTTCTGATAAAGCTTTAATTAGATAGGCTTGGCATCAACAACGTCAATGGATTGAGTCAAACCCTTCACATGCCCATGGTCAGTGGGTAGTCCCATATCTAGCATAAACCCAATATAACGAACTTGTTGGATGTCCTCAATTGGAATCATCAGGACTTTTCCAATCTTCTGATTCTTCTTTATGACCATATTCTTGTTAGTAAGTTACCCAAACAAAATATTTATGGGTTGCATGTAGACAGAGTCTAGGATACCTGGCAAGACCTGAGGTTCCAAAGGACTTATTCCATCAATTCTTGTTAAGTATAGAAGGCAGTTGCGGGGTTTTGCATAATAATCTTGGTGTCTATCATTTTTGTTCACCCGCTTGAATAATACCTCCTCTAACTCATACAATGGAATGCCCTCTGAAGCGTCCACAGAGTCAGGCATCTTTGTTTGTTTCTGCCCGATGTGGTATAAGTAAGAGTGAGGGCGGAGGAAGGGTACTCAATGACGCATGTGTATTCTTTTTTCTTAGTCTCATCGTTTGTAAAGACCAGGGGAACTTTTATAATATATGGGAGGAATCCCTGTTTCACATATAATGATTCCGTCATACTGAATCACAAATTGAGTGCTGATAAGTAGTTTGTATGAATTATGTTTAATGCCACAGCGGGGCAGTAAATAGGAGGTTCCCAATTCATATTAATAGAGAAGGGTAGGCTCCAATAGCTCACATATTGTTAGGCCCTGCAATTCCAAACTTTTGTGAATATATCAGGTCAGGCGCCAACTTAAATTTATAGATGAACTTTGAAGAGACCATGTTCTTTGGAGCACCTGTATCAAGGATGGCTAGGACTAGCACATTATTTATGACAACCTCTTTCTTGGGTATCATGGTACCAAAAATAGGGGGAGGGCGAGAATCTTCTTTAAATGGAAAGTGGTGGCAAAGCGTTGAGTCATTACAATGTGTTTATCATTAATAGATTGGAGGGTATGAAACTGCTGAGATGATCGGATAACTATACCTATAAGCTGGTCAGCACCATTGGTGGTATCAATTACCTCTGTAACCTCCACAAAGGCTGGAGATAGGTTTGTCGGGTTATCATGGCTACACCAAATTTTTAAGGCCTCTCCTAATCTGGAATCTGCACTTCCATTGGGCCTCCCAAGACATATTAGCCTGCATCTTCACCATCCCCTTCAGAAACGTCATCAGAGAGATTGTCAATTCACCTCAACGAGTTACTAAGAGAGGGCTGAGAAACTGGCTTGATCCCTCATAGGGGAGGACTTCTGGCGCTCATCTACCCTTTTGACTTTTTAATAGAGCATCTTAGCTGCACCAACTCATAGGTGAGGAGTTGCATTTGTAATAGCTTTGCCTTTTGCCTTAGAAGTGACAGGCTTGGGCTGCCTCATGACTTCAGGTTTTAAATCAGTGGGCAGCCTGAGGTGAGGCTGAGGGGTTTGAGACAGCGGCTTTGAGGGACGTGTTTATCCACCTTAGTGGACCTCACAGAAATAGGAGAACAAGGCAAAGAGATACCTGACTTCACCATCTGAGAATTTAAAATTGAAGCTGGAGGGGAGCGCTTCCCCATAACTGCCAGTATTTTCTGTATATCCTCACATAGTGTAGGAGTTTCTGGTTGCTGCAGCTCTTTATAAACTGGTCTCCAGATGGAGACAGCCATAGAAGAGGATGGATGGATCAGAGTTGATTCTCGCTTTTGAGCTCTTTGCAGCAGTTTATGGTTATGAAAGTCAGCCACTGCTAGCAGAGCCTCTTTGATATCCCTTGCAGTTTGGAAGGTGCGCTTGACTGTGAAGATATTTATTGCTAAATAGGGATAAGACGCCAATCCAGCCACGCTAGCAGCAATAGCATCATCTAGAAAAAACAGTTTGGTTACCATCAAAGGTTGGGATTTACTATGGAATTTCTCAACAAAAGAGGGTATTAATTCTCCCTCGTGCAGGCTAAGGCACATAAAGGCCTGTTTTTGCAGTTGTAAACTCTTCTTGGAATCGAATTTTTAAGAAGCACTTGCTTACCATCCACCCAAGTGCTGAGGTTGACCATGTAGAGGACCATTATTTCTTGCATTATCCGACTTAAGCAGGGAAGAGTGAACTAGATTTTTTGACGGCCAGTTGCTCCTTCCATTGTAGATTCATAAACGTAAAGAAATGAGGCAATAATGTCCTCACCAAGTGTGAACTTGTCTTGAGAGGGGTTTTTTTATACTAGGGGAGGCCCCATGAAGGCCTTGAGAAGGACGCTGCTCAAGCCATTTAAGGCAAGACAAAGCACTGGCTAGCTGTTGTTATAATTCAACTAACTGGGACTCAGCAGAAGCGAGAAAGATTTTGAGGGTTAATCCCTCCACCAGTAGCACTTTTTGGGTATTTTTTTTGTGTAGTACAGGCCCCATGTAGTGAGCACCACTTGTTGGAATTCAGGGTTTGTTTTGCTTGGTGGTACATTTTTCGCACTAATTTCAACAAAGATGTGCAGGAGAAGTTAGTTCTCTACCGCGGGGAAGAAGTAGAGGTTGTTGACCCCTTTTATAATAGAAAATTTTAGAATTACAACTAAAATAAAAAATCACTTTTATAGGTTTGGTTAGTTACAATCCTGAGTTCAAGAAGTGAAGACTTATAATAAGCCAATGCTAGTATTTGGATTTCAAGGCTTATAGTTTAAATTGCTTAGTAACATGCAAATTTGATAATTTTGGGATTCTACCTATCAGATCATTTGAGACTTGCCTCGCTTCAATGTAAGGGCAGATGAGGAAGTGACAACCAGGAAGATGTACCCGTGAGGAATAAAATTTATATTTAGGCCAATCAGAAGGCGGGAAAATATTTTCATCTTGTTGGACCCCAATAAGCCTTTAGAAGGGGCCAGTCTTTGCGGTGTAGCTTTAACAAGAGTAGTTGTAAGATGAGGGGACCTCCAAATGGCTCCCTTGGTTCTACCAATGCTTTGGAGTATCTCTGCTACCCAAATCGAGTTTTTTGGCTGTGTTTTATTATTATTAAAAGTATTGTCCCAATTCAAAGGATTCCATTGAAAATTGGTTAGAGTCTTTTAGCCAATGTCATTTAATTCAGAACCCAAATCACTCTTAATACAAAATTGGACTTGTAATTGTCTGACACCATCAACTTAGAGTGAAATATCCTCAACTTCGCGTCCTTCTATCACTCAGGAAAGATCCCTCTGCTCCCCAAAATGGTGAAAAGGAATGCTTTTTCGGCCGCTATAGAGTACTTCACCTCTGTTGAAATAGTGGAAATGCCTATGATGCCCCAAATACTTTAACAATATAATGAAATCTTAAAGTACATAAAAAGCCAATCATCTGACAGTCCACCTAAAGTTAAGTATTAACTTCCACATGATGAAGAATATCATTAAATATCAATTGACCAAGATACCCCTACACCACATTGAAGGACCAATCCCTGAAAACCTGGATCTAAGTGATAATGGCTAAAGGGTGGTTAAAAAATTAAATGCCGCCTGTATCATCATCAGTGGTGTTTGATCAGAATTCAGACGTCACCCGTTGGCCCTGTGTAGACTATGCCACCTAAACAACGTTATCATTACTGACATTTAGTTGTTTTTCTCTTCATTTGAGCCCAATCTTGAGTGAATTATTAAAATTACAATCCAAAAAGCAATCCAGCTAGCCACTTCCACAGCCCACTGATGTACACGGCCCCACCACCTGCTGCTCCAGTGTGTGAAGCGGCAAAACTCCACCCAGTATTTTCCATTTGGGGGAAAACGTGCTCAGACTGGTTTTTTCTGTCCTAACCAATCCTTAGGTCAGTTTATTCTACTCAAGGATCTCGTCATTCACCTCATAAGATCCCAGGTGGTACACCATTGCCCTCTTGCCCTTCCCCGCTCTCACATGCTTTTTGGCCTTTGGTTCAAATATGGGAAGTTGGTTCCCAAACGCAGACAAACCCATAATCAAATTATCACAGGTGGTGATAAAACATGCCGGATTCATCGATTTTTGCCCCTATAAGGGTACTTTGACCTCAGTTTCACAAGTAAAGCTGATGCTGCACCTGCAACAACTGCGCTCCTGGTTTTTCAGGGCACCCTCAATTCTTAAAAGCGTGCACCTGGCTCCCCACTGACTCTAAGATGGTGGTTCAGTTCACTGGTTGCCAACTCACCTTCCCCTGTCAGTGCTCCATCAGGAGCTGATGAATGGTTTGGCAGCCTATGGCGCTGGCTGTAAGTCTTGGGGACCAGCCCTTGAAGCTGGATAGGTTCCAGCACCCTTTCTGGATGAAGAGGGGCCCCAAGGCTCTTGTGGACCTTCTAAAACATCTGGGTGACCTCACCCACATGATAGATGAGCGCGCGGTAATGGCTTTTCTCCTTAAAACCATCTCACTCCCACCCCTTCACTCCTCTTCAATCCTGGTAGGATTGATAGAAGGGGTCTGCAGGGAGGTGGCTCACATCAGGGGGCTTGGAGAGGGTCCAAAGGCCACCCACTCCCCAGGCAAGCAATGGAAAAAAATTGGGGAAATTGCAATTCCTAGAGTCAGAGCCTAGCTGGTAATTACCAGACTAGGGGAGCTGGTTTTGGGCTCGTCAGTTTCAGAAACCAGATCAGAACATGGCTCCAATCAGAAACTCACTTCAAACAGCTCAGATCATCAGGTCTAACATTCCAAGGCAGATCCAGGAAGTTCAGATCATATGAACTGCCCAATCTTGGGATCAGACTGAATTGCGATGAACCCAATTCATTTACCCCTGCCTTCCACAATAAATTCAAAATGCCTCGGCCATGAGAATTGGCCGATTTGAGTAAAAAGACCTGGATCAGCAGCATCAATTTGGCTTGGTCACAAGAAGTTGGGAAAATTTGCAAAAAATTTCTAAGCTTATGCCAAATTGCGAGCTGCCTTTCACCCCCTCTGACCTAGCCAACTGAATCCCCTCCCCATTCCCCAAATAACCAATCCTTCAATACTTCCCCATACCTATCGCACTGTTTAAAAGGCAACTGGCCCCACTGAGGGAAGTTTTTTGAAATATACTTTTTTGCTTTTATCAAAATATAATCTGAGAATCCGCTTAGTTTGCTGCGGACTCCACCCATTTTTAACACAACTTTAAACAAGATTCTGTCATTTGATCTGACAAAGTGCACCATCGCTTAGATCCTTTTCCTGATGGTTGCTGATTGGAGTATCTGGTTGCTTATCCTGCTACGCGGCAGTAGATTGTCAACATGATAATCCAGTCATCCCCAAAGGTAAGCCTACTGTTCCATCCATTTCTTCACGTCTGTTAAATGGAGTCCCTTCCATTTATTCAGACGCTGAGTCCACTGAAACTGCTCCCCAGTTGGAGCAGCCTCAAGGCGTCCCTGGCCCACCGCACATGGGTTTGACTCTGATAGCCGCCCCTGCCACTGTGGGTCCAGCTCACCAGCGGGACCTAGAGTGTCCCCTTCTGATGAAACTCAGTCCCAGCCCCTCTCATGGGGTTTCCCACACTTCCACCCATATTCCCAACCAAGTGGCAGTCTCTGTGCCGCCTCCCACTGGTGTACAAGCCTCCCTTTTGGGTTCTGAAGGTCCGCAACCGTGAACCTTGGAGGAGTCATCATCCTCCCCGCCTCTCCCACCCATGGGGGTTGCCCCCGTTAGGCTCACTGTTGCCCCCAATGCAAACATCTGGTTTGCCTTGGGGGCCTTTGGTACATTATTGAATGTTTGCTTCCCTCACATGTCCCATAGATCCCCACTTATCTTTTTTCGCTTGGACTTCTATGCCTCTGGCATTCTGGGCCCTCCACTGTGTGGTCTTGCACCCTGACTGAGAGCCCAGTCTAGTTCTTCTTAGCCACATGCATGACATAATGAACTGACCACTAATTTCGGCCTTCTTCGCCCTCCTTGCTGGAATGGGCGATGCGCTGGCCTATGCCCTCACTCTGAGCGTGCTTTCCCTTTGTGGCCTGGCCTTCTCATGCTGGGCGGTAGCCTCGCTCATATGGGCCTACCGCCATGCTCAGCTGAACTAGTATCTGTCCCGCCAAGCACCAACAATGAGTGTTACCCCTTTAACGGATGCAACAGGGTTGGTGGTTCCCCTGTCCCCTCTGATTAGGTGGCAGATCAAGTACTGGGCGTCCTTGCAGAAATCCAGGTGCATCTCAAAGCTGATGGGGGAAGTCACCGCTTCCCTCTGATGCACGCAGAGTGGCCCTCCTGGACGCCCTGGATGGGGATGCCCACTGTTGAGTCAGGGGAGTGATCCGCTCTGCTGTCAAGCCGGGAAACCCCACGCCCTTGTTGGCGTTGTGCCCCTCAGCAGTCCAGGCCCCTGAGTCAACACCTGCGCGCCTCCTCCTCTTGTTTACATTGGGACAGGCAGCCACGGACCTAGCCTCCTTGATTAAGGCCTTTGCGGTCTTAGCTCCAAATGTTCCCATCCTGGTAAAATTGCAGTCTCTACATTCTGCGCAGCCCTGGATCCCACTGCGGTGGCCCATACAGCTTGGGATCCTCTCCCTGGATCTTTAGAGGTCTCATTTTCTGTGGCCCAGGCTATTGAGGCCAGTCCCTGGTACAATCTGGCATGTCCTGTCACCACTTCTGAGGCACCTCATACTGCAAATCCTCCTGCTAGTGGGCACGGCCAGGGGAAGCGTCACCTTAATTTAGCTGCCCTGTGTTCCCCCTCAGGGGCTTCCTTGGTTAACTTCCCCCAAAAGGAGTCTCTGCTTATGATACTGCCGGCCCCTAGCTCAGATCAGGAGGTTGAATCGTTGGGCCCCCGGTGTTCAGAGTCTGTTCAGGGTGATGAGATCATCCCACAGGGGTTGGAGGCTGCTCAGTGTGATGAGATCGTTTCCCAGGGTGAACCCATATCCCCCCTGGCGAGAGTGGGGGTGGTGCGTATTAACCCCCATTTACCCATGTGGAACAAGGAGAAGTTAGAGACCCCAGATCAGCAATGCCCCACCCCTGCAGATCCGGGCCAGTCTCTTCTGATGTTGGGTTATGGGCCCTCATCATGTGCTCTTTCTCTAGCTTACTCCAAAATAAGAGGACTAAGCATACTTCTTGTTTCCAATTTCCTTTCCCTCGGAGTCAGGGGTAGTCACAGTGCATGCCCTACTGGACACCGGGGCAGTGGGTAACTTCATTGACCTTTCTGTGGCACTTTCCTTGGACCTAGCAATGGACAAGGCTTCCTTCATCCTGGGCACCTCGTCTGAGACTTTGATGTCCCGCCGCGTCCAACGTCCATTGCACTTTTTGATTCACAACTTTGGGTTCACCGACCATTTCTTGACAGTACAGGACTTTCTCTACCCTGTGATTTTGGGGGTGGGCTGGTGGCGCCACCAACAAGTTCACATCAACCTTGTCACCAACTCTTTGTTGTTCAAAAAACTCAAGTTGAGCGGTGATATTCCCTTGTTGAAAACCTTCCTCAGGGTACATCCCTCAGTTCTATCGCCCCACTGGATCCCATTCTAGCTGACCTCCCTCCGAATTTTCCCCCCTGCCTAGCCCCATACAAGACCATCTTCGACATGTCCCTGGAGACCAAGCTCCCATCCCACTCTGAGTATGAATTGATGTTCCACTTGACGGTTGACCTACTCAAGTTCAACTGCCCCCTCTACCCCCTATGAGGAGGAAGAGGATAAGGCTCTTGGCAGTTGGTTGGACGACATGCTAGAAAAGGGGTGGCTCATCAAGAATTCTTCTCCGATAGCCTCCCCTGTGATCTTTGCCAGGAAAGCAGATGTATCCCTGAACCCCTGCATCAATTATGGACACCTTAACAACATCACCGTCCTGTCCCATACCCCTTGCCCTTAGTGCAGAGCATAGCACAGGCCACCTCCAAGTCTCACATCTTCTCAAAGTTGGACCTGGTTAATGCCTTCAATCAGGTGAGGATGGCGAGGGGACAGGAGTGGCTCACAGCGATATGCACTCGCCGGGGGCTTTTCCAATTCATGGTGATGCCGTTTGGCTTGAAGAATGCGCCAGCCACCTTCCAACGCCTTATTGACGATGTGCTGGGGGACTTGTGTTTCTCTTGTACAGTGGTCTACATTGACAATATCCTGGTCCACTCCTCCACCCCCAAACAACACGTCAGGGACCTTTAAGCAGTAGTGGCAGCCATACACAAGGTAGGGCTATTTGTAAAGCTCTTCAAGTGCGAGTTCTTCAGGGATGAGCGACCTTCCTAATAAATCTTGTCCTGAAGAATGGGTATTTGTCCCCCCAGCAAGCTGGAGGCCATTCAGTCTTGGCCTACCCCAACCACTCATAAACAGCTTCGCAGCTTTCTTGGGACTGTCACCTTTCTGGGGAAATTTTCTGCAGCTCTCACTCAGCTGGCAACCCCATTGCACCTCCTCACCAGCAAGAACGTCCCTTTTAAATGGTCCCCCAAGTGCCAGCAGGCGTTTGAGGGTATCAAGGTGGTGTTTGTCATGGCCCTGTCCTGCAGCATGCTGACACATCCCAGCCTTTCATAGTAGCCTGTAGTGCCTCATCAGTGGCAGTGGGTGCTGTGCTGTTGCAGGAGTACGAGGGAGTTGAGCACCCAGTGGCCTATTTCTCCCAGAAGTTTACTGCAACCAAGCAAGCTTAACCGATATAAAATAATGAGCTAGCGGTGGTGGCGTGGTCATTCACCCACTGGCGATATCTTTTGATGAGTGCCCTGCATGAAGTTACTGTTCAGATGGACCATAAGACCCTGCTTTACTACTAAACCTCATAGTTTAGGTCACTTCTAGACCTGCATGTATCAAGACCTCTGTGAGTTCCAGTTTAAGTATGAATGTCCTTCCGGACATGCTCAGCCACAACCCTCACTTTTTCCCAATGGGGAGGAGGACCCCTTGGACCTTATGACGGTGGTGCCCCCATCCCAAATCTTCTCAATTGCTCCTCCTGTCAAATCTTTAATTAACGTCGACCCTGCCACTCTGCTCCTCTCATGTGTCCTCGCTACCCAAACCTGCTGCCTAGAAGGAATCAAGCTTCTGGCTGACTTGGAGTCCATGCGCCACAAGAGAACCCAAATACCTTACAGGATGGGACAATCTGGTTCCATGATTGGGTTTTGGTTCCTCCTTCCCTACACATCTGAGTCATTGAGGAACACCACATCCCACAGACTGTCGGCCACCACGGTATCAAAAAGTGTGCCAACCTCATAAAGAGAACATATAATTGGCCTTAGTACTTGAAAGATATTCCCAATTGTATCTCATGTTGTGTTACCTGCGCCCAGTCAAAATCTGATTATTCTGGAAAGAAGGAATTGTTGCACCCCTTTAAGCAGGATGAGGGGCCATGGACCTCAGTCTCAGTGGATTCATCATAGAGCTCCCGCCTTCCTGTGATTCTGATGCCATATTGGTAGTCGTGGATTGGTTTACCAAGCTGGCACTCTTCATCCCCTGCCTCTCTTCTATTACTGCGGTGGAGACCACAAATTTATTTGTCAATCATGTCTTTGCCAGGTTTTGTCTCCCCCAGGAGATAGTAAGTTATAGGGGACCTCAGTTCACGGCCCAGTTCTTTGAAGAGCTGTTGACCCTCCTCCACATCAAGCCCTGTCAATCCGCTGCTTACCACCCCCAGTCTGATGGGCAGACTGAGCGGGTGAACCAGGTACTGGAGCAGTACTTGCGCAGTTATGCGACGGCCTTGAAAGACACTTGGGCTAAGAATCTACCTCTAGTACAGTTCGCATATAACAACTCCCTCCATTCCTCCACTAACTTTTCTCCCTTCTAGGCCACCTTGGGGTATAACCCCTCATTTCAGATTGGTCTCCGACTCTCCACAGCAGTTCTGGCTGCCAAGGACCATGTGAGCTCTCTCCACAAGATGCATAACCCGGTCCACGAACACTTGACAAAGTCCATCGAGGTCTACATGAAGTTTGTTGATCAGAAGCATCTTCCAGGCCATGAGATCATGATCGGTTTCCTTGTAAGCTGGATACTTGCAACCTCTTTATAAAGTAACCCACTCACAATAACTCAGCCAAGCGCTCAGGACCTTTCAAGTTTGAAAAGGATTTAGGCAACGGAGCCTATCACCTGAGGCTTCCCCCACGCTGGAAGTAGCACAATGTCTTCCACACCTCCCTTCTGACCCCTTTTAAGGGGGATAGGCCAACATTTGCTGAGCCAATCATCGTCGGGGAATCCCAGGAAGTGGAGGTGGAGGCCATTGTATCTTCCCAATGGTCCCACTGGTCCATCAAGTATTTGGTCGCCTGGAAAGGTTATCACTCATATGAGAACATCTGAGTGCATGCGCGCGATTGTATGAACTGCAAGGACCTGATCAAGGAATTCCACGACTCCCACCTGACTGCACCCTGACCTCCCCCAGAAGATTTCGGCTGCCCTGGCCATAAAGTTACCAGAGCGCCACAAGAACTACGCCTTGGTCCATGCCCCTGGGGTGTGATCTTCCCTGTCAAAAAAGGGAAGGGTAGTATAAGACTTGGGGACCAGCCCTTGAAGCTGGATAGGGTTCAGCACCCTTTCTGTATGAAGAGGGGCCTCAAGGCTCTTGTGGACCTTCTGTCACATCTGGGTGACCTCACCCATATGATAGATGAGCGCGCGGTGATGGCTTTTCTCCCCAAAACCATACCACTCCCACCCCTTCCCTCCTCTTTAATCCTGGTAGGATTGATAGAAGGGGTCTGCTGGGAGGTGGCTCATGTCAGGGGGCTTGGATAGGGTCCAAAGACCACCCACTCCCCAGGCAAGCCATGGAAAAAAATTGGTGAAATTGCAATTCCTAGTTTCAGAGCCCAGATGGTAATTTCTGGACTGGGGGAGCCAGTTTGGGCCAGTCAGTTTCAGAAGCCAGATCAGAATATGGCTCAGATTGGAAACCCAGGTTTGAATGGCTCGGATATTCAGGTCTGACATTCTGAGGCAGATCCAGGAAGTTCAAATCTTACGAGCTGCCCAATTGTGGGATTGGACTGAATCACAACGAACCCAATCCATGGACCCCTGCCTTCTGAGACAAGTCCTAAATGCCCCAGCCATGAAAATTGGCCAATTCAAGTCATCAGGACCCATATTGGCAGCATCAATTTGGCTTGGTCGCAAGAAGTTGGGAAATTTGCAAAATTTTAAGCTTCTGCCAAATTGGGAGCCACCTTTCACCCCCCTCCAAGCTAGCCAACTGAATCCCCTCCCCATTCCCCAAATAACCAATCCTTCAATACTTCCCCATACCTATCGCACTGTTTAAAAGGCAACTGGCCCCACTGAGGGAAGTTTTTGAAATATACTTTTTTGCTTTTATCAAAATAAAATCTGAGAATCCGCTTAGTTTGCCATGGACTGCGCCCACTTTTAACACAACTTTAAACATGATTCTGTCATTCAATCTGACAAAGTGCACCATCGCTTAGATCCTTTTCCTGATGTTTGCTGGATGGATTATCCAGTCGCTTGATCCTGCTACGCACAGTGGATCATTGACGCAATAATCCAGCCTGCCCTTGAAGGCAATCCCGCTGTTCCATCCGTTTCTTTGAGTCCCTTAAATGGAGTCCCTTCCATTTATTTGGATGCTGAGTCCTCTGAGTCTGCTCCCCAGTGGGAGCAGCCTCAAGGCGTCCCTGGCCCACCGCACATGGGTTTGACTCTGATAGCCGCCCCTGCCACTGTGGGTCCAGCTCACCAGCAGGACCTAGAGCGTCCCCTTCTTGTGAAACTCAGTCCCAGCCCCTCTCATGGGGTTTCCCACACTTCTACCCATATTTCCAACCACGTGGCGGTCTCTGTGCCACCTCCTGCTAGTGTATAATCCTCCCTTTTGGGCTCTGAAGGCCTGCAACCGCAACCCTGGTGGATTTACCATCCTTCCTGCCTCTCCCACCCTTGGGGTTTGCCCCCATAAGACTCAAAGTTGCCCCCAACGCAACCATCTGGTTTGCCTTGAGGGCCTTTGGTACATTATTGAACGTTTGCTTCCCTCACATGTCCCATATATCCCCACTTATCTTAGTCACTTGGACCGCTATGCCTCTGGCATTATGGGCCTTCACTGGGTGCTCGCGCACCCTGACTGGGAGCCTAGTCTTGTTCTTCTTAGCTGCATCCATGACACTGGCCCCATCCTTCAATTTGTGGTCCCCAATGGAGCCACACGTCTTTCTGGGCCTTAGGGTTTTACCAAAATCAACCCCAAATTTAGAAATATAGCCGACCAGATTCCCCCACGCTCCTTCATTTCTTCTGCCCCTGACCACCCATTCTGGGCCCGCGTTGATGGTGGGCAGACCATCTTTACGTCCTGCTTCAAGTTGTATTACTAAAAGTGGAGTTGCCCTTAACTCGCTGCCTCTGCTGTCTCTACTGTCTCAGCCATCAACTCCTCATCTTATGGCAACACTGCAGCCCACTCAAAATGGGGAACAATCTTACCCCGCCTCTTCCAAAGCCTGCTGCAACTGCTGCATCTACAGCAGCAAATTAGACCCATCCTAAGTCTGGACCACCAATGCTTTACCAATCAGGATTTGGCTTGTACAAAACATCACTCCTGAGCCCCAACCCAATCATCAGCCTCAGCCACCCCTACTGAGGAAAACCTGAGCTTGTATGACTTGAACCCATGGTCCTCTTTAGTTAATACTGACGAATCAGGTGATATCATTGAAGACTTCAAAGTTGAAATTAGAGAATTTATCCCTACAAAATCCCCATTGAGATCCCTAGCACTTTTATGCCCACACCCAAATGATGATTTGCTATGCACCCAACACCATTTTGCTGTGGCAGCTGCTGCCCAACTTGAAAACCAGTCCTCCGCAATATTATATCCTGAACAGCAATGAAACTGTCCTAAGGTCTCCCCCTCCAATTCTTGCCCAAACCTTCCCCCCAAAGCAAAAATACCATTCTCCAGCTGCATAAACATGCTACAGATGCCATTTATAAAGTTGTTGAGGCTTCACAATTCAAAACAAAAATAACACGAGCTGACTCTAATTTATTTTCCCCTACTTTCTGTCATCTACATTCAAGCGGATAAAAGTGCTTGTTCACTTACCTGAGCGCCATTTATGATTATGATTTCTATGAACAACTGGTCCTATACATTCTCACCCACTATATTGCTGATAAACCCACGCCCTTGCTCTCTGACTTGACCCGCGCTTTGTATGATGCAGTACAGTGCATAAGCCCATGATTACCCTTCCCCTTCCATCATGGTGGGATAAGCGGTTCACCGCTGTGCCACCTGATTGGTTGTTTTTTCAATTGTGTGTCTTGATGCTCATTTAAGGTGATTCGTTCAGGTTTTTTTGGTTTGGTTGGATTTGATGCTTCCGTTTTGGTAATGTCTGTCCCCTGGTTGGCATACCTCAAATAAATTTAAATTCAAATTACTAACACTTAAATACTTCATTTTAGGCCACTAACTCACAAGCAATTGCAAAATCAAAGGTAATACAAAGTTTGGATCTTATAAATGCATTCCTCCATGTTAGGTGAAAGAAAGACAAGCTTGACTAACAGCCATCAGGACATATAATGGAATATATCAGTTTAGGTTCATGCCATTTGGTCTCAAAAACAATTTTGCCATATACCAGAGGGTCATTGATCACTTTCTAGGTTACCTTCGCTTCACTTGCGCAGTGGTGTACATTGATGACTTTTTGGTTCACTCCCCACGCCAGAACAACACAAAAAGCACTTGGTAGCTGTGGCTGCCATCTTATTAAGAGCGGGCCTGCATGCAAAACCATATATATTTAATCTTTTTAAAGATGAATTCCAATTCCTAGGGAGCCTTGTACTTAAGAGTGGACACACTGTCACCCTTTAAATCTAGAAGCAATAAGGGCGTGGTCAACTCTCACCACCCAAAAATAGCTTTGCAGTTTCCTAAGATCAGTTACATTCTTTTAAAAATTGTCTTAACAATCTCGGAGATGATCATCCTTTCCATCCCCTAACAGATAAGAAAATGCCATTATCTGTTCAAAAGAATATAAACAGGATTTTAACATCATCAAGGAAGTTTTTACCTCAGCGCCTGTCCTGTGCCACATAATGAGGACATACCATTTATAGTACCATGTGATACCTCTGGAACAGCCGTTGAGCAAATACTTCTACAAGAGTATAATAGTTGCAAACAACTAATATCATAATTCTCTTGTAATTCACTGGCACCAAATGCTCATGGCCATATATGATAAGGAACTGGCCGCCTTCGCCTGGTCAATGATACACTAAGGATATTTGCTTCAGAAGCAAAGTACATGGTGACCATGTTCACAGACTACAAGTCTTAGATAAATACTGCAAAATTCATAAATAGTGCACTGTCAAATCAGTATGCACCGCAACCTCAACTTTGATTTTTAATATGAGTTTTTTAATGGATGACTCACATATTACTTGAGATCGATAGTAGAAGCCTGCCTGCTAGATCAGATCCCATGGAGGACGTAGAATTTTAATGGCGATTCCCCTAGAAAAATTCTTGGCTGAACCACCAATGAAAGCAACTTTCATCTCCACTATCACAACACCCTCAACATGAAAATGTCTCGCTCATCAAGCTTTTAGTTGATCCAACCATTAACCCTAAAAGCATCCGTCCAATCTTAAAGACCCTAAAACAAAACAAACTGTGAACGCCGAGGTTTTTCTCCTAGACGCCATACTAAACGCTCAGCCAAAAACCCAGAAGGGCAGACCCTAAGAAATAAGATACTTTTGGGAAAAAGCCCCTCTAATTTGTACTTTTAAAGGTATAGGTTAATTTACTTCTGCAGTCGATGATGGGTACTGGAAACTCTATGCTCACAGGTCATAAGGGAACATCATGACCAGATGACCATGGTGCACCCTGGCATTAAGAATTGCATCTACTTATAAAAAGATCATGTGACTTGAATGGCCTAACGAATTACGTATCCTGGGTGGAACGCTGCCTTATTTGCATAAGATTAAAGTCATCAGAATGGGCCAGAATGGACTCTTCCACCCCTTAACAGGTGGGGGACCCTGGACGTTGGTATCCTTGGACTTCATCATTGGGCTTCCCACCTCCCAAGGCTGCAATGCAATCATGGTGGTCATAAATAGATTTATATACATTCTCTTTATCCCATGCTTGACAACTTACCATGGCTAAAGGCATAGCTTGTTTATTGTATCCCACACATTAGTCATGTTTGGAGTATCACAAGAGGTGATAAGCAACAGAGGCCCTCATTTCACCTCAAAATTCTGGGATGCTCTTTGTGAGATATTAAAAATAAAACCATGCCATTTGTTAGTGTACCACCCCCCAATATGATGGACAAATCAAATGAACTAACTAGTCACCCAAACTATATCTTCGTTGCAACTCCACCGCTCCCCTGACACTTTGGTGACTGACCTTCCGCTGTACTAATACATGTATAATGACTCATTACATGCATCCATGAGGATGCTCTGAAAGTTTTGAATTACACTTTCAATGCGGCAGGTTTTCTCTTGAAGTTATCTGAGTGGATTCTCCAAAAAGCAATAAATTTAAAGTAAAAACAGGTTATAAGTTGACCTAAATTTTATTATCAAAAGGATGGGATATTTATAAGCTTCAAAGCAGTCTGCAATCTATCAGAGAAAATTAATCTCTGCGCAATCAAATCTTCAATCACTTGATTGGATGAGATTGATCATTAACCTTGATAGATTGAGATATATTGCACTCTACTTCTGATAATGTAGTGGGAATCAATGGAGTAGATTTTTTGGAGACAAGAGAATTTTTAAAAATTCTGACACTTCCCCCTCAAGATTCAATTGCTTGGAGGGTGACTTCAAGAACCTAGAGTGAATAAAATTTATCTTTATACTGGTATCAACATTAACAATTAAATACTCTAATTTTTTTGATATTTAACTCAATAGGGACCAGACCAGTTAAATCCTAACTTTTCAGATCGCCCACCAGGCTGAGAGTGATAGTACATGATGAAATCCCAAATCTGGTTTTCAGGTAAGTCAGGTTTATGTTGATTGCTTCTTTTAGTCTCCTTTCAAGTGGTTGCTTCAATCAATTTCATTGCTTGAGCTTGAAGACGAATAATCTTGTAAGCCAGATTCCTCATAATTAAATCAGAGTATTCTGGTATGCTTTCCTCAAGTATTTCCTGAACACTAGAAGGGACTGAAGGATCCCGCTCAAGTATGCACTTAAAAGGCGATATCTTGATAATGCAATGATAACTTATTTGATAAGCAAACAAGGCACTAGGCAAATATAATTTCTACCAAGTTGGGTCAGTGGAGGCCATATTCCTTAAAATCAAGACTAGGGTTCCATTGACTTGTTCAATGGCCCCGTTTTTAAATGGATTATACGGGACAACAAATCGCTTAGCAGTGTTAAAATAATTTAGATAACTCCTGTATAAGTTGCGAGGTGAAGTTAGCCCCATTATCTGACATAAGGACCTTGGAACACCCATGTTGAGAAATGATATGCTGGTATAGGAATAGCGCTGTATTCTTAGCCAATGGGCTAGCAATGGAAATGTCCTTAAACCATTTAGTTAAATGGTCAACAGCCATAATGATATACTGATGTCCATGCAATCCTCAAGGAAAAGGACCTATAACATCAATGCTGACCACCTCAAATGCTTTAGTTGGAGTAATAACTTGATTTTGAAAAGTAGGGTTAGTAGTTCTATGGCGTTTACAAATAAGACATGAGTCAAGGGTCTCTCAAATTAATTAAGTCATGTTGTTCCAATAATATCGAGTCTTCAACCATTCTTGAGTCTTCTTTAAACCGCTATGACTTGTTCGTAACTTTCCATCACAGCGTGAAATCTAGAGTTGGGTGCAGAAAGGGCGACCACTTGGATTTGAATTTCTTATACAAAGCTCCATCCTGAATCATAGTATCTTTGGTAATTGATTTTAGAAAGGCTTGATCATCTTCAGTTTCTCAATCCCACAACTCAGGTCGTCCAATAAGATTATAAAGGCGTCCTTCTTTTTCTATTTTCAAGGTCAGAATAGGCAATTAGGACAGCCCATCAGCATTTTGATGTTGAGCACCTGAGCGATGAACAATGAAAAATTGTATTTTTGCAACCTTAAATCTTAATAGTCCAACCTCCCATCAGGATCCTTCATGTTCTGCAACCATCTTAGAGAAGAATGGTGGGTAATAACAGTGAAATGGTTACCATATAAGAAGGGACAGAAGTGCTTGATTGCTAGAATTACAGCAAAACACTCCCGCTCAGTGACACTGTAATTCCGTTCAGCTTTAGACAAAGCTTTGCTATAGAAAGTGATGGGATGATCATTCTTCTTTTCATCACATTGGGATAAGATAGCTCCAATTACTGATATTGCTTGCATCAGTATGTAAAAAGAAAGACTTGTCAAATTGATGATGACTTAAAAGAGGTGCCTTGGTCAAGGCAGTATGTAGAGAATTGAACAGCTGTTCCTGAGTTGAACCCCACTCAAAGGGCACTCCTTTCTGCAACAGGTGAAATAAGGGTTCAGCCATATCTTCAAATTTGGGCATAAATTGCCAGTAATACCCAACCATGCCAAGAAAGACTTGAATATCCCACAGAGAGGTGGGAGGAGGCATTCATTGGATCGCCTGAATTTTGTCCAAGAGGGGTCAAATCCCTTTATCTGAGACCTGATGTCCTAAAAAGTCCATTTCGTTTTGAAAGGATGAACATTTGGAGGGCTTGAGTTTTAAGGAAGAGCTCTGAATTTGTCTGAAAACTTCTTTTGAATGGTCTAAATGTTCGGTAAATGTTTTGGAAAACACGAAATATCGTATCAAGATATTCCATAACACAAGTAAACTTTAGATCCCGTAGCATACTGTCCATGGCCCTTTGGAAAGTTGCTAGGGCATTGCTTAATCCTTGAGGCATACAAGTTGGTTTAAACAAACCTTTACTTGATATCAAGGCACACTTGGCACGGTCTTCATGGGATAACTCAATTTGCCAGTATCTACTGGCTAGGTCCATAGCTGAAAAATAAGTTGATCCAGCTAACAACCTAAGGGAATCATCGATCCAGGGCAAGAGATAGCAATCTCGTTGAGTATAGCATTCATACTGTAATAATCCATAACCACTCGGTGGGAACTATCCTTTTTCTTAATTAAAAGCAACGGGGAAGCCCAGGGACTGCTAGAAGATTTTAATAGTTAGCCTCCAATAATTGATGCAACTCCTTAGTAACCTGGGCTTCTTCCACTTTAGACTTATGATAGGGCTTTGTACGAATAGGAAGGTGGTCGCCAGTTTCAACGGAGTGCATTACTCCTTTTCATCTTCCCAAAATCGTAAGTCTTCTTAGCAAAAATGTCTGAATATATGTCTAACAATTGAAGCATTTGTTTCTCCTGTTCACTAGAGAGGTGTCTTCCGATAGCAGGGCCCACAGTAAGGATTTCCTGATCACTTTCTAAACCAAAATCTTGTAGGCTTCTAAAGGGTTTAACATCATAAATCCGAGATATGGGCAGTAATTTGACATAAGCAATAGGATGATCTTGATACCAATTTCAGCTCATTAATAAGGTTCGCCAATAAGGCCATAATGATCCTGAATAAGAAATTCCAATACTCCAGGACAAGGAAAGAGTTCTTTAGCAGAAGGGTTGAAAATACTTTGAACTTGTAACAAATGTCCTTTGGGAATCAAAAAATGCAAAGAAGTACTAACAATTACCTGTGATTTTGGCGGAATAAGTTTTTTGGGGGAGAAAATAGACATCCCCTCTTCAATATCAGCCGATGTAGGGGGTAATTTTAAATGAGAAGCTCCAACGTGATATTGAAGTGAATAAGACCTTTTGGTTCATTCTAGCAGACATAATCAATGTCATGTAAAAGCATGATTGGATAAAAGTAAAGGAACTCTATACCTCAAGAGAGATAACAAAGAGTTGGGGTAATTAATAAAACCATCGAATTCTTGGAAAAATTGAGTCCCCAAAAGTAGTCTAACTCAAGTTATTAAGTATGATGGCAGGGATTGTAAAAGTTAATTTCCCAAATTTCAGGAGAAGAGACAAAAAAGCTCCAATTGACAGAGTACTCTGAGGTCCATCCATGCCATATTCTTCAAAGTGAGATATATTGGGAGTTAATTTGATCTGATTGATAAATTTTGATGAAACAACATTCACTGAAGATCCTGTATCTATGATAGATTTAGCATTGAATTGATTCACTCGGAAGTCAATGTGGGTAATGGTACTTCCATACTGAGAGGGTAAAGCCAACAAGGAGGGCAAGGAATAAGAAGAATGTTCGTCTTTATTATACTCAACAGGGCTTTTATGTTCTTGCTGCGCACTCATATCATTATCAAGGTGAAGAATATTATTGGGCTTATCTTTTTTTTCTTCTCATCTGCTTCCTATTTGAAACAACAATACTCAGTATGAAAATATTAATGACAGTAGTTACGTTAAATCGCCCTAGTATTCTCAGGCATAGCATAAACTTTGGGGCAACTAGGTCTAGGAGACTCATAAATTTTAGATTTTTCAGAGAATTGAGGAGTCAATTCCAATAAGGCCTTCTTAATGTCCAAGATACTTCGATAATTTTTTTACACTGATTGGATAAACTTGCATTTACGTTCTGAAAGAAAAAGCTGACACAACTGCCATAATCACATCATTTAAATTTAACCAACCACAAGCTACTAGAGTCTGAGCTTCCTGATAGAATTAATAAGCAAAGTCTTTGATGGATTCATTTCATTGGAGCTGTATACCCATAAAAGCCTGTTTTTAGAGGATAGAGTTTGCTCACTCCCAAATTCTTTGATTAACGCTTCTTTCACTTGAGACCAGGTAGAGCATGTCATCAAGTGGTGTACCATGATATCCTGAGCCAAACAAGTAATGCAATTTGGCAAGTAATTCATCTTTTAATGGTCCGTGACCTCACTTAGTGCTTTTCCATAAAGATAGAGGAAGGAGATAATTCTGCCTTCCCCTGGGTAGTACTTGTCCTTAAATACCAGTTTGAAACTCATGGGGACATTAGTGGTCAAAACATGAACTCTAAGTTGTTCTGATTGAGTGGAAATATAAGAGTTGGAGTCTAATGCTTGAGAAATAATTGAGGATGAGGACCAGTGGCTTTGGTACAAATTTCACTAATCCAATGGTTCAGATCAGCAAGCCCCACTTTCTCATCTAATCGGCGAGATAGCTCAAAATTCTGTTCCTGCTGTGCATCATACTTGAGTTCCCAACGTCACAATCTTCGCTTGGAGTATTTCTCCTTTAGATTTACAAGCATGGATCAGGATATCAGTGTTCTTTAACCATTTACCCAAATTGATCAACTCATCAGATAAAGACTGAAGCGACAGGAGGGGATCAATTGGTACCTCATCAGGGTTTAAGTTTCACTCCTTGGCCAATTTATAGAATTGTTCATGTAAGCGGTCCATCATACTCAAGAGGGAGTCAATTTTTTGAAGGGATCCTGAATGCCTGTCAGCACCCAGAAGCCCCCTTAAGGTCCTTCCACACTCGGTGGTCCATGAGGCCCTACATTCCTGGGGGGTCCACGAGGTCCATAAGCGCCAGGTGGTCCACGAGGTCCTCAATCCCTGGGGGACCCATAGCTCCAGTGGTTTTTTCTACCTCATTAACCCAAAATTGAATTCCTGAGTACAGCTGCTCCAATTGAATGAGACAGGTTCTAACTTCCTCCTCAATTGATTGATTATGCTCAGAGAGTTAAAAAAGACCATCTCTCCATTCTCTCTGAATTTCCTGAACTTTCTTCATGAACTGTTCATCAACAAAACCAGACATCCCAATATTGAGCTGAATAAGCTGTTGATAAATTTTGTTGAGAAGGGTCCAATTACTAATAATGGCCTCGCAATTATCTCAGTTAAACTCTAAGGCAGACTTGAAAAATTCAGAAACATATTTATTCAAGGATTTGTGTCCTTCTAGTAAATTGAGCATCCCTTGATGGTGCTTCCCACTATGGGTAATAAATGGTATAAGGTTGGGTGTACGAGTTAGTACAAGTATTTCTCAGGGCCAATTCCTGGCATTTGGGAGGTTTACAACACTTCCCGCAAAAATAGAGGGTATGCCATTAGATCAAGATTGGGTAGAACAGATTCCAGGGATTAGGTACCATAGAGCAGTTGACTGATAATATTTTGTAAAACCTCAGGTGGTATTTAAAAGTTGTAGATAAAGCTTAATTTAGGACCATAAAATTTCAAGTTAACACAAAATTCCAACGTGGAGGGTAATCTCAGGATTTGGGTTTCAGTTAAACGAACCCATTGTAAGGTACAGCCTTGCTCATGTTCTTGAGCCTCTTCAGGTGAAAAATGAGAATCCATGGTAGTGATTGATATTTTCACTGGTGCGTAGCTCAGAGTACCCCTGTAGTGAGCAACAGTCTGGAAGTTTTGAATTACACTTCCAATGGGGCAGATTTTAACTTGAAGTTACACTGAGTGGATTCTCCAAAAATTATTAAATTTAAAGTAAAAACAGGCTATAATTTGACCTAAATTATATTATCAAAGGGATGTGATATTTATAGACTTCAAAGTGGTTTGTAATCTATCAGAGCGAATTAATCTCTGCGCAATCGAATCTTCAATCAATTGATCAGGATGAGATTGCTTGTTAACCTTAGAAATTTGAGAAATATTACACTCTCCTTCCGATGATGCTGGGGGAATTGATGGAGCAGAATTTTTGGAGACAAGAGAATTTGGAGAAATCCCAACAAATGTTATCAATGTATGCTAACTTTGGTTATCCCTTGCCTTCACTATTGGGCTGTAGATATGCACTGACATTCCTGCAGCAGTCAGCTTAAAAATGCACATTTAGAATATACATCAACAAATGCAGAAGCAATTGGCTAATGCTGCCAGGACACCAAGTGGATTGCTAACTGAAAACGCAGAGCAGCCTCAAGCTATTAGACAGGCGACCTTGTAATGGCGAACACAAAGAATCTCAACCCCAAATCCCATGTCAGAGATGGCTTGTAAATGGGAAGGCCCATTCCCAATAAGTAAGCTCTGGACTATATCTTTTCACGTAGAGCTTCCTCCACATTGAAAAGTTCATATGGCTCTCCACACATACACGTTGTCCCATTCAAGGGCGAAATCTGGTAGAATATGAGCTGATACTGATAGTGGGCACAGAAATATGTGTGAAGAGGTCCTGGATGCTCAAAGAGTAAAAGAAAATTAATTCGTGGTGGATTGGAAAGATGTAAACTATCAAGTCTGGCTTACTCAACTACCCCTATAGTGAGTACCAATTGTAAACTTTTTTAAGTCTACTGCACAGGTGTTAATTTATTAAAACCAATAACAGTTAATATAATAATCTGATAATATACACAGTTCATTCAAAAAGTTCTGGGACTAACGTTTTAAAAACAACTTTACAAATAAATAAACTTTCTTTTATCATAATTTAACATACAACCTTTCCTCTCTATACATATTTATATTGCTAAAACAATTGTTAAAAGGTATGCACATAGTTCCTATTTTGTATAACCATGTTTAAACCAGCTGTCACATTCTTTGAATTGTCTCTACTTTATCAAAAGGATGAAACCTCAGTGCCACCTTCAGATTATAATTATCACCTTATTCACCAGATTTGGCTCTGTCTGACTTCTTTCTGTTCTCTAATCTGAAGTTGGCACTGAAGGTTCATCCTTTTGATAAAGTAGAGAAAATTCAGAAGAATGTGACAGCTGGTTTAAACATGGCTATACAAAATAGGAACTATGTGCATACCTTTTAACAATTGTTTTAGCAATATAAATATGTATAGAGAGAGAAAGGTTGTATGTTAAATTATGATAAAAGAAAGTTTATTTATTTGTAAAGTTGTGTCTTTAAAACGTTAGTCCCAGAACTTTTTGAATGCACTGTGTATGTAAGTAGTGATACTATCATGAACCTAGTATCCAGATGAGATTTCTGAACTATGATATGTCAATTATGCTCAGGTTCTCCTTAGAAAGGTATTAGCATCATTCCTTCAACCTACTGTAAAAGTACTTGAATTATTCCTTCAATTATTTGTACTCTATTATTATTAGGTTCAGAGGTTACAGGGTCTTAAATTTTTCCTGACAACAAGGGTAATCCTATCCCTTCAAATTTTCCTTTTAGAGTCAGCAACGTCAGGAAGAAAGTAACTTTCTCCTTACAATAGAACTTAACTACTGTCAATAGGTTCAGAGGTTTCAAGGGAACTTCAACCTTCATCCCTTGATGCAAAAGCAATGGAAAGCTTGCCAAGCAATATATAGACAAATGATATATTATCTCCCAACTTTAATCACAAGATTAAATATATATAGATGTATACTTAAATAAATATTAATGAGATTATTAAGATTCTGCTTTATTTATTAAAACAAAGGAGATATATAGGAGAATTTGGTGACCAACTCTTCTTTTGGCGCCCCAATTGGAACAGCATCCAACACTGATAAATTAACTAACCACAAATTGCTTAATGGTAATGAGGCATCTGCTCATCCATCCACCTAGTCTGTATCAACCGCTGACTGGATAACAATTTTCATGGGTTGGATTTAGAGGTAGCATGTCCCACCGCCCTCATCTAACATCAGCAGATTATCGTTGTTAGTCTAGAAACCTTTTTAGATAATGAGACCTTTTACCCATTGACAGAAGGTCGCATTACCTAAAAGGCTAACCCGCAAGTTGCTGTCAACAAAAGCGTTAACACCCAGCAACTACAATAAACTCCTTAAATTGATCAGTTGCAAACCCCAAATGTCTCATACAAGAGTATTTAGATATTAATGGTTGAACTAATAAAAGAACAACTGTTGATTGGCGAGGATCCTCCCAATGAAACGTTAGTAATCTGGAGGAATCAAATCCTGGTGCATTAATTAATATTTGGTAAAAAATTTCTCCAAAAAAAGTTATTATATAAAATGATACATCCCACATCCACTAGAGGTAAGTGACTTCCAGCGGATAAAGCATAATTTATAATATAGTGAATCATGATAATATGTACATAACAATATAAAAATGAAAGTATCCAGCATATGAAAATGTTGTTTTTCTGCTTGAGACTTCACCAACTGCCACAATTTTATTGATGATTTCTACGTCCAAAAACCTGACACACCTGCACACTTCCCTTCCAAGCCATGGCCATCACAGCTATTAATCTACCTTGTCACACAAGAACTACGCTTCAGTGCAAGCTCCATAAGGGGGAGTAAACCCTGTCCTCTTAGGAAATGGCAATGTAAGTGTCACCACCTTGGCCTTTAAAATTGGACAGGGTAGACATCCTTTTTGATCAAGAAATGTAAATGGCCTGCGCATTAATATTAAAGAAGATGGCAGACTAAGGACATACCCTATATAGTTTCTAGGTATCTGACACTTCCTAAAATTGAAATTACTCCCATCTCAAAATGGAAAAAAATCCCAACCATACTATTATCTTTAATGATTCTGTCAAAATCCTACGTAGTAAAAATCAAAAGATATGCAGAAAAATCCACAAGAAAAATAGTGGATCAAATAAAGTCCCAAAAGGGGAAAACATTGCTCTTAATAAAGGGGAATTTTACAAGCATCTAAATCAATTTTCACATGAACAACAAAAGTTCTTAAGAATGAAGATAGAATGCAAATGCTTGCAAAAATTGGCGAAGATTGCCAGATCAAAACTTCAGAAACTCCGCCCATCTTTTTCAAGAAACAGAAGTCTGAGCAGTGACCTTACGCAAATTCTTGGAATTCTTAAGAACGTACGCTCATCCATTTGTCACAATGTTCTTAAGCCCCCTACTAAATCTCTTGAAAGTAGAAAAACTCTGCGCTCTGCTGATGGTAAAGCATTAAGCCATTTTGTACCAGACTTAAATAAAAAATTAATTTCCGCCCAAAATCTTTGATTTTATTATTGTATATTATTGAATTCTTCTTCTTTAAAGGAGCTACCGCAACCTATGGAGTGCCCTTGCTCATTAATATCTTTAATGGCAGTAGCTGTTTCTCTGCTGTTCACAGCATTAGCATCCCTCAGCAGAGAAAATAATGAAAACCACTTTAAGAAATTGTCAAAACAATTATCTTTTTGAGAGAATAGATATGATTACCATCATAGGTTGAACGTTTGAAAGTCTAACTCAAACGCCATAATTGAGATGAAATTGAATAAAGTAACATGGCAGATTGGACTATTAAAGATTCATAGGTAGTGTAATTGACGGCATGGCAAATGCTTTACAATATCAAGTGTGAGCCCAGACCAACCCAAATTTAATTTCAAGCCACATCTTAGTTGCTCTAAACAAGTGCCCCATATTAAAACCAACAAGTGCCCCTCAATGTGAGAGGCATTGTTTAAATTATCACTCATCCTCATTTTATTTGTTGAAATGGGGTTAATGTTCATAGATCATTATATCCATCACTTATCACCTGGCAGATCTTACTCTTAAATGATCATAACGGTGATGACATGTGGACTATGTATGCTATCATGGGTATTGGATTACCCTTGATGGAAGCAAAGTCTTTACTTGACATTTCAGATGTCTGACAAGTATAAAATAGGTGTGAATACTTCTTTCCTTTCAGTAAAGAAGTTTAAGTGCTTTTTTCCTGTTGATAAATGATAGCTGAAATCATAGGTGAAAGCCACTGAAGCTAATTATAGAGCCCAAGCAGACGTTTTTCTGAAACCAGCTTCTTTATTAGACAGCTGAGGTAGCATTTAGACTTTTGAACAGTCTATCTGTTCTGTAGGGCTTCCATTTATAAGCTTGATGGTTCTATGCCTAAGAAGCCTGAAAGTCAATACTTGAGAATGTATAAGTCGCATGACAAGTTTATTTTTATAAAAAGGGTGCCAAGTCATTGCTTATGTCCCATAAGCTAGAGCATTCATCCTATAATAAGTACGGCAGAAATGGGCTTATTGAAGCAAGTACTAAAATTAGATATAGAAATAGCACACAACTTTATTATAGTATAAATTAGGGGTTTTTAGATGTCACAATTAGTATTATAAACCCCAAAAGTTAAAGGATTATTGATATTAATTGAAGATGAAATCCAGAAGGGGGGTCATTATCAAAAAATGCATTCTAAATTTTATAATACATTTGTATCAGAATTTTGATAGGGAAAAAGTGGTGAGTTGAGTACTTAAGTCAAATGAGACTAAGAGTCACTTATTTTAATTGTTTACTAGCTTCTTGATACTTACTTTTTTTCTGGCTCATCAAAATTTTCGCCTCAAGTGCCACTTCTAGTAGTGATCACCTGACCTACTGATGGTCCATCTTTTTGATTAGGTAGGAATGAATTTCGGGGTATCATAGCCTGAGTTTGATCCATTGAGATTACCTTATTCAATTTGAGCTGTTCTTCCTGTTAATATATCCGGGCAACTTATCAAGGTAATTCTTTAACCCTCTTCTTGGGTCTAGGTGTCAATTTGGACAAGGGAGTCAAATGGTCAATATCCTTCCCATCATGTCCTATATTAGGATATCTGACATTCTATAGACAATATGAGACTGAGATTACTCCTTTGATCTCCATCAATTTGTTAATTTGTGTATGACAAAGAAAGTGAATTCATTCCATCACTGCTCAGGATCACCTGAGGGGCAGCCGTGCCTGTATACCCTTGATCAAGGATAAAACTAGCAGTACTCATAGCATCAGCTAATTTTATAGATTTTTTCCTTGACCCACCTTGTAAGGTGATTAATCGCAATAATGGTGTATTTCATTCTTCTGTACTTGTACTTAAGTGTGCCATAACATTTATGGACACTGTATGCCATGAGAACCAAGTCACACTATTTGATATCTAGTCAAGTTTTTGTGTGGCTTGTGGATTTGACACTCCACACAACAGGAAAGGAATATGCCACAACATAGTTCAACAAATCACAATAGTAGTATTGGTATATGTTCTCTAAAGTTTTCTTAAGGGCCACCATGCCTGACAACTTAATGAGCAGCGCAAATTATTTCTTTTCTCTCAGATGGAATCAGAAACAAAAGCCTCTTATTTAATTTATTTGAGGTACGCCAACCAGGGGATGAACATTACTGATACTTGATGAGCAAAAGAACAGAACGAACAAATGGAACAATAAAACTAAAGCAAAACCTCCAACAAGGAGGGGAGCGGAATACTGGTAACCCACCATGGCAGAGGGTGAGGGGGGTTGGTTAGTGCTTTTACAGACATATTCAGCTGGTCAGCATCACTGAATTTGTTGTAGAATGGACAAAAGTAAGAGCTAGGGTGTGAGGGCATCAGCGTAAGTGTAGGTGGTTAAAAGTTGGTTACCTTCATCAAGATCAGCTTGGTAGACAGCTTTGAAAAATTCCGCTATGTGGTGTTTAGCTTAATGTGATCTTTGGAAAGTTGGAAAAATTTGGTGAGACTTTGTTGGGTGATTTAGCAGATGGGTTGAGATCTGCTATTATGCCACATGCATGACCGCATTAATGGCTTCAGTGGCCTATTTTGTGATTTACTCCTGTGCTGTTTTAGGGAAATCAGGTGGAAATCGACTATGCTCAGCTCATGGTGGTATTAAAAATGAATTGTGCCACCGCTTTGAGTAGGTTTTGGCAATGGGGTGAGGCCACCACTCCTAAGGCGAGCTGTTGGTCACATTGGTAGGGTTTGGTATTGGGTTTAGTAGTGAATCGCTTAGGGGATGAGGATTTGCAAAATCAGAATTTTAAAATTTGGCCTGAACACAATTGAGTGGGCTGAGATGTTCACTAAAGTCCACATTGGTGACAACATTACCTGATTCATCAATCTTGGCCAATAACTCCCATGAATTTTGGTTCACAGGAATAGCAGATGGAGATTTTAGGTGGGCAGAAGTTGAATGGGTGGATGCTTGGTTGCGAATGGTTGTCCAAACCTTACTCTGATTGGTGGGGTTAAAATTGTAAGTTAATGTGGGTGGTTGATTTGGTAAGTGAGATTTCCCACTCAAGCTCATCAAATGAGAACGTTGAGTTGGAAGGGGCAACAAAACCCATTTGGAATCCGCTGAATAGGGATTTAAAGCTGCATCAGAGGAAGTGACTCAGGGGCAGGATTTTTTGGCATGGTAAAACCCAAAAAAGAGGGGACAAATATAGCGACCATTATCCACATGAGCCCAAAAAAGTGCTCAGGCGCTGCTGCAATACAAGCATGGGGATTTGTTGGGCTATGGCTGGGTGGTGTGGAATTATGTTGGCAGTGGCACGAGGGGCAGCCAGGCGCTCTGCCCAGAGTAACAGTAAAAATGAGGTTGGACTGAGTCCCATATGCTATAAGCCCCACCATCAATTGTTCATATAAAACTTGGGGTGGGAGGTGAAAAGGGAGGGACGCAAACACCACTATTGTGATATCTGAAGGGAGAAGAGTTTGGGTAGTAGGTAAGGGAGTGTTTTTGTAATTAAGGGGATTAGAATCTGCTTTGCAGAGTCCTCTTCCATCTGTAAGACAATGTTAAAATAGCCCTTAAATGGGCGGAAATTGATAATTCCAGCCGGTGCAAATGCAGTGGTGGCAAGTTTGATAATTGCATTGTTGGCATATTGGAATAAACACCCATAGTGAAAATGTAGGCAAAAATCAGATCATGGAATGAGGGAGGGCGAGAGGATGGGGATGAGAAAGGTGGATGAGTAAAAGTGGAGCAGTAAGTCCCATGGGGGACAAAATTGCTGGTAGAGGTTGGCAAGCTATTTATACCCATGTAAACATGTTTGCCTGCAGGATGGAAAACTCTAGGTGGTGGAGCACTGCTGTCCCACACTGGAGCATCAAGCGACGGATCCAAGGACATCAACAGGAAAAACGGTCGTGGCCAGATGGCGGTGGTAAAATTAAACTTTTTATAAAATTTTCTCAAGTGTGATATCAAGCAGAAAGAAAGCAATCTAACAAAATCTCTTAATATTACTTTTTTTAATAATTGACCATTCTTCTTCTTCATGCCTACCATGGCTTTTTATAAAAGTGGGTTTTAATTTTGAGGGCTTTTTTTCTATTTTTAAAAGCACCATTCACTCAAATAGGTCATCAGCATGACCTTGAACTTCAAGAATTGCTGGAAATCTGGATAATCCATCAGCATTTTATTTTTATTCTTGCGCAATGTTATGTCATAGTTATAGG
The DNA here is from genome assembly GCA_022478985.1 of Massospora cicadina. Lineage (NCBI taxonomy): Eukaryota > Fungi > Entomophthoromycota > Entomophthoromycetes > Entomophthorales > Entomophthoraceae > Massospora > Massospora cicadina. The sequence goes on from JAKSZP010013368.1 coordinate 129,380, forward strand.
CCTGCAATTCTAAACTATCATGATAATCTCCCCAAAGCTTCTCTTAAACTATACAATCAATGTGGAGAAGCATGATCAGTTGTGACCTTATAGTGCATTTTATATTTATAAACATATAGCTACTTGTAAGTGTAGATGACTGCAAGACATTTGCACTTGATTACTATATAGTTCCTTTTGGCCTTCATTAAGATATGCCTAACATAAGACACTGGGTGCTCTTCTCCATGTTCATCAAATGACTAAGTATGGCCCTATCACAATAAGTGATGCATACAGCTTTCTATTTATTTGGGGAAGGTCGACCAGGGGACAAGCACTTTCAATATAGTGGGGATAATCTATTTAACTGTGAAAATTAAAGACACCCCAGAGGGTTTGAAGTTTCTCTTGTTGTCTCCAGGACCTCCAAGTTTAGGACAGTAGGTGGGGGTTTATGCTGGCTTATCCTTAGATGCAGCATGAGTGAAGAAAATAATTAAATCTTTAGGACCCATATGGGTAACCATGTATTGATTGTCCTTCTGTTACATGAGGTCATTTCTTCAAACAACCATGCTTGTAAATGTTTCAATATATGGTAGTGGAAACTATTGATGGCTTCTTGGATTGTAGGCGATGCTCCTGTAAACGATTAGAGTACTATCAGATGGATCGTCCATAGTGCTATTGCTACTATTATCGCCCGGAGGGATGTGTGGATAGGTGACAACATGTTTAGAGCTAACATGTTCCTAGCTAGACTGAATGGTTATCCATTTATTTGGCGGAATAGGCTTGACCTCTTTACATATAGCCACCAATGTTGGACATTGTTCTAAACGGTGTACAAAGGCTTCCATTTTGAACACATATTGTACATGAGAAATGGGCTGCATTTGACCGTTCTTCTGTGCGATATACTCTCCTCATGCATTTCCACACATGGGCTCTCATCCTGGGTTGAAGTAGTGAGTGATGTGTGTATCTCCAAACTCTTTTTTGGGTCTTCAGGTTGTATGGCATATCCATATGATCCAGGTAATCAATCCTGGCTATGATACTCGGATTTCTGCATATTATATCATCTGTGACTATTTAGCCAATAGTTTCCTGTCTGTGAGTTAGCCTTGGGCGTCCTCTGTGACTGATCTGACCACATATGTGGATCTTCCACTCTGCTCTTCTCATGTCTATAATTATTCGTTTGAAGTGTGCAAGAGTGCCATGTGGTCCTGCAGCTGTAGGATGAGACGCAGATACTTGACTAATGTGTTTGGATGATCAGGGTTTCCTAATTGGATTACTCGTGTAAAGTTATATCTTTCTGTTCTGGCCCAATGTATATCTGAAAGATCTGGACTAGTCACCTGAGCTATCCAGGTTCCTAGTATATGGGTCGCTTGCTCTACATAATTCGTAAGCCCCATACCTCTATTCCTCCTAGAGCCAAATAGGCTTTTGAGAAGTACAGGGGGGTTGTGGTTGGACCAAAGCCATCCTTGTAATAAGGCGTAAATTGTATAAAAGAAGGCCGGCGAGAAAGCAATTGTGTGGGCCGTAAACCATATGATTGATAGTATCATGAAGTTGCTACTGTGACCCTTCCTGTTAGACCTGTTTAATGTCCATGTAAGGAGGCAATGCGTCCTGTTATTTTATCCAGAAGTTGATTTTCCATCATGTAGTTGGCGTAACCTCCTGCTTCCAACCATACCCCAAATGACAGACAGGTCCAGCTGCTGGCTTGATAGTGAAGGGGAGTTTCAGTGGGGTTATTACTGATTTTCGCCTCCTATGTCTGGTTAGGAGCCTTGATGTTGTATTGGTTTATTGAACCATGGTAAAAGCGTCCAAGGGTCTGATTTTTCCCCGGAGTATTATTGCCCTTTTCTCAGTGTTAAATGATGCGTTGCTTATGGCTAAATATTCCTGTATTATCTTTTCAATTCTGCAAGCATCCTGGTTGTTGGATATTCCCACCTACATTCGTCAGCTAAGGCCATCATTTTGACTGGTGGTTGGCCCTTGACATTGATTCTATTGAGAAGTGTATTTATATTCCAGATTAGGGGATCCAGACTAAAATTGTATAGTAGAGGGCTTAGTGGGTCCCCTTGTTTGAGTCCTCTCCACGGAAAAACTGGTTTATTTAAGAAACCGTCTCCATGCACAACCATGGTGGCTGACTCTGTAGTCAACATCACCTATTTTATAAATTTATTTGGGAGTTTAAATTTTTGAAGGCAGGCCCTGAGATAGGTCCAGTTCACCCTGTCATATGCCTTCTGTTGGTCTAAAAAGACTAGCGCTCCAGAGGTTTTGGACTGGCAGACATTTGCAACTGTGTGGATATTGTCCCATATGGATTTTCTTGGAACAAATCCTTATTGTAGAGGAATATTGCATCAGTTGCCATTTCTCCTAGTCGTTTGGCCATATTTTTTTTGAATATTTTGGTATCTGTGTTGGTTAGGGAGATTGGGCGACAATTGGATAGGTTTAGTCTTTCTCCTTTTTGAATAAAGTGACAATGTAAG